>BQMB01001182.1:0-64208 GCA_027943415.1 Closterium sp. NIES-67 | reverse complement strand
TCTCTCTCTTCTCTCTCTCTCTCCTCTCTCCTCTCTCTCCCCCTCTCTCTCTCTCCATCTCTCTCTCTCTCTCTCTCTCTCTCTCTCTCTCTTCTCGCTCTCTCTTGCTCGCTCTTTCTTGCTTTGTCTCTCTCTCTCTCTCTCTTCTGTTCTCTCTCTCTCTCTCTCTCTCTCTCTCTCTCTCTCTCTCTCTCTCTCGCTCTCTCTCGCTCTCTCTCTCTCTCTGTTTCTCTCTCTCTCTCTCTCTTTTGTCTCTCTCTCTCTCTCTCTCTTTCTCTCTCTCTCTCTCCTCTCTCTCTCTCTCTCTCTCTCTCTCTCTCTCTCTCTCTCTCTCTCTCTCTCTCCCTCTCTCTCTTTGTTGCTTTCTCTCTCTCTCTCTCTCTTCTGTTCTCTCTCTCTCTCTCTCTCTCTCTCTCTCTCTCTCTCACTCTCTCTCGCTCTCTCTCTCTCACTCTCTCTCTCTCTCTCTGTCTCTCTCTCGCTCTCTCTCTCTCTCTGTCTCTCTCTCTCTCTCTCTTTGTCTCTCTCTCTCTCTCTCTCTCTCTCTCTTTGTCTCTCTCTCTCTCTCTCTCTCTCTCTCTCTCTCTCTCTCTCTCTCTCTCTCTCTCTCTCTCTCTCTCTCTCTCCCTCTCTCTCTCTCTCCCCTTGTCGAGTAAGGGGAGGTACTATTATGAACGTCAGAAGACTAAAGTTATAAGATTTGTCAACTATCATAAAGGTCAAGATCCTATGAATCATGTACGAGAACGGGTTGTACTATTCTATCCATTTAGAAATGAGCCAACAAATGGGACAAGCTGTATAGAAACGCACAAGTTTTAAAGCATGATCGATGCAAAAGGATGTGAGTACCCAACTGGACGAGACATCTGGGCTCAAGCTTTCAAAGAGGCAGAGCATAATGAAACGAAGACAATTATTACAAGCTCTGCACAAACAAACGCTAGTGAAGAAAACGTCGATATAGCAAATGAGTTAAATTTTTAGGACCACCCGAAAACGAATGTGGATATTTTTGTTCAGGTAAGTATTGACGATGACGAATTCATCCAGTTGGAGGACTCTTTGAATCCCAATCAACGTTCAGTGTGCGACCATATTGTGAACCATGTCCGATGTGGAAAATCGTCATTTCGAATTTTCATAACGGGTGGAGCCGGAGTTAGAAAATCTGTTTTAATCAATGTGGTAACAGAGAGGCTAAGTCGTGTGTTTAATGCATCTATATGTACTAAGCCATCTTCGATCAAAGTTTTAAAGCTGGCACCTTCTGGCGTTGCTGCGTTTAATATCAGCAGCTATGCGTTACATAATGCTTGAATGATTCCAGTTTCCCGAATTTGAACACTTTATAATTTGTCTTCGGATTGTCTCAATTCGTTGCGGTCTCATTTTGGCGACGTCAGGGTTGTTGTTGTCGACGAGGTTTCAATGCTCGGTAAGCATTTGTTTCACTGGTTGGATTGGCGATAAGTGAACTACGTGGCATACAACATATACCCTTTGGTGGAGTTCGCATCATTTTAGTTGGTGATCTATAGCAATTACCACCTGTTGTTGACCAATATTGTTTTATGGACACGGTGTAATCCAACACACTCTTTGAAGGTAATGTATGGAGGTTGTTTCAAATGGTTGAGTTAACGATTATCATGCGTCAAAAGGACAAGCGGGTGTTTGCTGAACGTCTCAATCGTTTGAGAGAAGGTAAGCATACAAGTCATGACATTTCCTTTTTTTCATCAATGAATAGAGCGTGTCCCACGCTCGATGGAATGCAACATATCTTTTGCAAAAATGTTGATATCGATGCTCAAAATGATAAAGTTTTCGACGCCTGAACAAACGAGAAGTATGTGCTTCCAGCACATGACTTGCACTTGTTTGCTAAATCAGCGGCTCGTTATAACCAACCTTCAAGATTCGCTCCTCGTAATCCAAAAAAAACAGCTGGATTGTATCCCTAATTCTGCATGTATATTGGGTGTAAGATCCATATTGTACTAAATGTGGACACGACTAATGGCATTGCCAATGGCACTCCTGGTTGTGTTAAAATATTCTCGAGGGATGAAACGGGTGAGGTAGTTGTTATATGGGTATTGTTTGATGACGCTCGTGTTGGCAAAAGAATCCGACATGATAATCGTTCAATTTTTTTTCCGTGGAATATTAGACGTTCGGAATATACTCCAATTGTAAGACAAAAGAGAGATTTTCCGATCAATCGTACACAAACAATATCTCGATCACAATTTCCTCTTCGCCCAAGGGATGCTATTAGTGTGCATATCGCAGTCAAGGTTCAACGTTTTGTTTGGGTGTAGTTCATTTCCATTGAGGCCTATTTCATCATACGGCGTACGTTGCTTTAAGTAGGTTCAAGTCTTCACTGAGCCTATATTTAGAGAACTTTATTAAGCATTCCGTCAATGTGCACAAAGAAGTGATAAAAGAGATGGAACATTTACGGAGAGAAAAAAAAAACTCTTGTACCTACTCCTGTGGATATCATTGCATCTACCACTGCACAAGCTAAGTTTGTATGCCAAAATATACGCAAATTCAAAAAGGATCCTTTTCGGTATGTCAATCCAGTACTCCAAGAGTTTGATTATGTCGTGCTTTTGGAAATACACCTTTCATAACCAGTGTCACGGAGAAGGATTCGGAAACTTGAGAGTATTCCGTCAAGATTGCGCTTTTGGGGGAATGCTTGTTGCTTTTAACGATGCCAACATCTCAATATTTTCACAAGCCATATACGACAAAATCCAGTATGTCATTCTTGAGTATCAAACCTTGCCAAATGCGTATGTTTTATGTGTATACCGCAATCCACGTTCATCCCATACGATTTTTCTTTCTTTATTGCGGCATATTATGAGCGTTATTCCCATTAAGAATATAATTATTATTGGAGACTTCAATGTTGAGTTCTCAACATGCATTCCGAAACCATTGAGCAACCTTTTCAAAGATACTAATTTAACGCAATGTGTTAAGTCCGCAACTACCGTGCGTGGCACGCTTATTGATCATGTGTGGGTTGATACTTCTAAATTCAACGCAAGCGTATTTGTTGGTGAAAAGTATTTCAGCGATCACTTTCCGATCTATGTCGCCATAAAGTGAAGTTTGCATGCGTTTACCTGTCCACACAGGTCGCCCTTCGTACAATGAGCGTACATTTGCAGTGGTAAGATCACTTGATCCTTTGGTTCCTCGTATACTTCTATGCGCAGTTACGTGTTCTTATAGACTGTTCATTTGCTTCTTGTTCATGCAAATCTTGCTCATCTCTTCTTTCATCGAACCCTCTCAATCGTTTCCAATGTTGTGTGTATTGTTCCTTATGAGCTTCTTGCTATATTTGTTCCTTTCGTTTGGTTTTCACACCTTGTCACTTTCCGCCGTATCGCTTCAATCCTTATCAAGCTTGCCTAAATATCTGTATCTCATTATGGTTTTCTTCCATTCTCTTGGATGAATTGCAGCCTCATAAGGTTGCTACCTTCAGCAAGCTTGCGGAACTTTTGCACAAGCGTACTCCTGTCTTGAATTTCTCCGTGCGCGCTAAGGTGATTGGAGCTCAACCACCTGATCTGGACAAGCCGATGTCGAACCCGCCGAAGCTGTACCCGACAAAGCTGTTCCTGATGGACGCAGACAGAGAAGTCGTGGAGATGCTATTCTGGCCGGAGTATAAACCCCCAGCTCAATGGACTGTTGACAAGTGCTACAAGACAATTGGGGAGTTCATTCTTGGAGCAACTTACGATTTCAGCTCCGTCAAGTGCGAGCTCCCGAAGGATCCGAGGTAAGCATCTCGTACATATGTTGCATGCATAATTGTACATGAGTTTCTGCTATCTCATATTATCGTCGATAATGCACGCTTATCATCCCCAGTTCCAATTTAACTTACCTAGGTTCCTTCTGACGCTTCAATGCATCTTTCTCTCCACCTTCTTATGACAGCCTTCCTTTAGTATTGCACTCCCTTTGGTATCCTTGTTTACTACCTTCTTTTTCAATATTAAGCAATCCTATTCCATGATGTTTCAGTATTTACACCTGCATTAACTCTCTACTTCAATCACAATCTACTATAACAACTTCATTATCAAATCTTCTCTTTTGTCTTACATATGTGTTCAGATGGTCGATTGGGAGGTTGGGGACTATTCTTGTCTGGGAACACCGCATATCACATGCACGGATGACGGTAGAGGAGTACAACATTCTTCTGAGTGCATTCACTTCTACTCCTCTGCTTGCGATGTACTCATCTGATCCGTCCACGCCTCGTCAGGTTAGTACTCATGCCTCATCATATTATGTGTTGTTGCAATATAGAGCACATCTCTACAGCCACCATATTTGTCATCTCCCCACTGTTTGATTATTTATCACGTTATTGTTTTGTTTTGGTATTATCATGCTTTTTCATTACTGCATCAGGTTTCTTCATTCGTTGTTGAGCTAACTATCTCTCTAGAGGATCTAACCGCCAAAATGAGGCATGTTCTATGTGCTGTGCATGATAAGAGTGGCAAGTTTGGCCTAACCGCTCTAGGCTCAATGGCAGACCGCATTCTCATGATAGTGCATGAACATCACCAACACCGAGCTTACAGAAATGCCGGTAATCTTGTGGATTACCAAGATGTTTCAAGAAGACAAGCAGATCTTTACTACAAAGAGGTGTGTATTTTCCAACACTTTTTTGTTATGGTTGTAGGGTTTTGTGCTCCAACTACACATCGTGTTCTTTTAGCACAATCGCATTTTTTTTAATTTTATCTTGCGTTCAACTCTATCTGTTTCTCTTCTTTCCATTTCTTAGACTTCTTCATAACACCCACTTTCCTCGTTCCTCATGTCTTCTACTTATGGTTCTTCTTGTTGTGCATAATCGATATTACGTTCACCATCAAGTAGATCTTCTTCATCATAATTGTTTATGCGCGACACACTCTATATGTTTTATATTGTTTAGATCCAGGGTCATGAAGATTACCGACAAGGTGGTCATTGCCAGCGTTATGCAAAGATTGTCATCGGATACTATCAATGGTGGGGATCTCGGTCTCGTAAAAAAGGTAAGTGTACTTACAATTCCTTTTTGTACATTCGCTTGTTTTGAACAATGCTCGATTCGTGTGTGAATATTCTGAAACAGCTATTTATGTAACAATAGTTTAATCACATTATATGTATGTGTTATCATGTGTCACATACCCGCCTTCAGTTTGGGAGAAGTGGAAGACAATGTCCAAGCACTGGAACGAGCAGTTATGTGCAGAATCAATGTGGACATAACCGCCATAAGCGTCAACACTGCATGGTTTTGCGCTTTCGAGTCGACATGCAAGAGCGGTGCTGTGTGTGGCTTTCCTGTCAAGTGGTGCTTCTCCAGTGATGGCTACTTATGCAACATGGGTCATGTGTCCGCGAACACCATTGAGCGCGACAACATAAGTGTTGTATTCAATCCTCCAAAAGGTATGACTTGAGGCTTGTTTTATCCTGCTTTCATTAAAAAAAAAAAAAAAAAAAAAAAACAAATTCTCCTCCTGGTGGATCTTTACAAAACCCCACTTTGTGTGTAACTCCCCAACGTTTTTAATGTATCTTGTTATGGAAAAACTTTATTGTTTATATTCCAAAAACTATGCATAGTTCACGTATCATTGTCCTCTTGATTATGCTAATGCATTACAACAACCGCTCTTATGTGTCTACCATTATCCCTCTATGCAAGTTGGCAAGTTCTTGCGTACAGGTGTACAAGCTAGTGTGAGCATGAGTGCCCTTAAAGATGGGCTGGAGAACTTCAACATCGCGATTTGGACTCAGACCACCATTGCCGAGAAGGAGGGAATACTGTCACGTCTGGTTAACAAGCGCTGGCATGTTCTTGTACGAGCAGTGCGTTTCTATTTACCAAGAACCTAATTAATGTATTTGCACATCTACAGCATGTGTACCACCAACTTTGTTTAGCCTATATTATGCGTTGGTTTTGTTGCAGATGCAAACAAAGCCACCAGGTGAAGGCTCCGACAGGACAATAATTTCGCTTGCTTTTGTGTCATCTAATGTGAAGGTAAAACCATCATGCTTCTTCAAAAAGAATCTCGGATGTATTGTACTATGCCATCATCGTTCATGTATCATCTATGCACCCATGTTTTGTGTTGCAAAAGGAGAACGCGTCAACTACAAATGACAACAACAAGCGCCCTGCAGTGGATGGGTCACCTACCATTCCAGCAACTCCAGCCAAGCTTGTTCAGCGTCGTGATGGTCGTGTAAGTTGTCAAACTACTTCATATGGAGGAAATCAGGGATTGGTTTGTTCACCCTAACTTATCGATTTGACGATTCCGATGTGTAATGCAGAGCGTGTGATTCACGTGGACTGCTTCCATGGCAAGATCATGAACAATGCTCTAGAATGACATTGAGAAGGAGAGGGGGAAGTGGGGAGGGGAGAGGAGGGGAGAGGAGGGGAAAGGAGGGGAGAGGAGGGGAGTAGGGGGGAGAGAGAAAGGAGGGGGGGGGGGGGCAAGGGGGAGGAAAGGAGAAGGAGAGAGAAGTGGGAGGGCAACGGGGAATGGGATAGAGTTCAAGATGGGAAGGAGGGTTAGGACGGGCAGAATGGAAAAAGAGGTGAACGGGAGGGTGGTAGGGGCATAATCGAACTGCGGCATGTCACCACGTATCTCCCTAGACCATTCGCATAGAAAACAAAATCCCTTATCATCGGGGCTTCTTTTTGTGTTAGGTAATAGCTCTTCTGTGTGCTTTGAGTCTGTACTTGTGTTTGTAATTTGTGGTCGTCATGGGGGTTGTTTTGGTGTGCATGTTACGTGTGCGTGTCTTTTTTGGTGCAGCTAGAGGTTGTGATCGTCACTGGGCAGCATTGCTGTCAGAGTGTACCAGATCAATCCTAGTTGCACCACTAAAGCATGTGGGCATTCGTTTCAACCCATCCATTCCATTATGTTCGTATTTTGTGCACTCATGTTGCTTGGTCATTCGTTTCGTTATTCGTGCGTCACTGTGCTCGTCTAGGTGCTGTGACGCGGTGCTTGCACTATATGCAACGTGCTGATTTATTGCTAGAGGTTGTGATCGTCACTGGGCAGAACTGCTGTGAGAGTGCACCGGATCAATCTCTACTACAGCGCTAGTGCATTAGTGCAATTACTTCAACGCATTTAGTGTTTAACGTGTATGTTCAGACGCGATTGTTCTAGTTGCAAGCGTATTGTTCTCCCGTATCTATCCGCATTTTTTTTCGTCGAGGTAGATGTATGGAAGCATGTATGCTTCATATCGTTTTTGTTGTTTTTTGTGGTGTCGTGTTGTTTCATGCCAACTCGTGTTTCTATGACGCTCCACCCGCCATACTTATCGACGAGTTGGAAGACAAGAAACATGACTGGTTACCATTCGAAAAAATGGAAAATGAAATGACTGGTCACCACTGGAGAAAAAAAAAAGTGCCCCGAAATGTGAAACCAAATGTATGGGGTTGCTACGCAACTCAAAACAAATGCACATAGCTGTTAAGACTAGAAAGAATGAATAGAAGAAGGGAGAACATGGGAGATATAGCGTTTGGGTTGTACCCACTAAGAACATACCCCATCTAGCCTATAACATCTACATAACAATGTATGTATAAGTTGACACACCCCCTAGGCTAGATAAGGGGTAGTGCTGAGCAAGAAACACGCAGCTCAGGGTGGCACTACTAGTCCAACCTCTGAGGCAGGGGCCCGAAGACCAGTCAGCAAGAGTACAAGCAAGACAGAGCAAACCAGGGCGGCACTACTAGTCCAACCACTGGACGAAAAGCCACAAGGCCAGTCTGCAAGGCATAAGTAGAAAGGAGTACACAATCAAGGGCCTAGCAAGTGAGAGTCAACAGGGACTAGACCTCACTACAAGCAGTGCCGTTGATGATCTCTAGGCGGAAGCGCCTTAGTCAAGATATCAGCTGTGTTGGCACCAGAGGCCAAGTGTACTACGCGGGCCTGGCAACGCTGCTGAAGCTCGCGCAGGAGGAAGTACCGCAGCTGGATGTGCTTCGCTCTGCTTTCAAGTCGAGGCTCCTGACACAGGAGGATCATGGCCTTGTTGTCAGCGTACAGAACCGGGACAAAGCTAGGCCACTCACCTAAGTCGGCAAACAAGAAGGTCAGCCAACGGAGCTCTTGTGCCGCCATGGCACCGGCGTAGATCTCAGCCTCGCAGCTAGACTGAGCAACAGTAAAGCAGTAGCCCTAAGAGGGCCGAAGGGTCTCAGCGTTGTCTGCCCAAGAAGCGTCTGTGTGCCTAGTAAGGACCAGAGCGGTTGCGAAATCAAGGCGGCGAGTAGAGGCAAAGTCAGCGATAGCAGCTACAAGAGCGTCAGGACTGGAGACAAGAACAGACAGGTCGGTATCGAGGGAGGCAAGGACCCGAGGAACAAGAGGACGAGCAGCACGAAGGTAGTCAGACAGAGGGGGAGGCGTGACAGTGAGCAACAACGGAGGAGGCAAAGGCAAACGGGGAGGACGAGATGCGTGGGAACGAAGCAACATAGTGTGAGAACGTTGAACAAGAGAGACAAGACGAGCATTAGAGGGACGGCGAGACCAGACGTGAGACGGAGGCATCGGGTCAGGAGACAGAGGAGGAGTAATAGGAGGGGAAAGAGAGGGGAAACAAGACGGAAACAAGTCCAGAAGAGGAAACACAAGACCGTGAACAGGTAGAGGGGGAGACGGTGAGGGAGGAAAAGGCGAGCGGTCATGGGAGGGAAGGCCGAGCAGGCAAAGGGCAAACACCGACGGCGAGTGCTGCTGCTGCTGCTCAACACCAACACCTGGACCACCAGCTACACCACTGCTACCTCCGGTACACTCCACGCCAGCACCCCCAGAACCAAAAACGTCTCCAGCGCCAGTGCCACCCCTGAGCCCGCCGGGACAAGCCACGACAGGAGCCCCAGGACTAGCACCCTCTCCAACTCCAGCACCCCCAGAGTCCACGAACGGCTGCGGCTCCCACGACGGCTGCGGTTGCGGCGGCGGTGACGGCGACAGTGACGAGGGCGGAGGAGACACCAGGGGAGGGACAGGCGGCGCAAACTGCGCCACGGGGCCACCGGAGTCAGCCAACTCCTCGACCAGGACAACCGACGGGAGGGGAGTGACGTGAGACACCCCGAACGGAGCAGGACGGGGAGAGAGGGGAGCAGGGGCGACCGGGGAACTAGAAATAGGGGAGGGGAACCGGGAGACTGTTATAATCACAATAGGCTTAGATGTGCCTATAATGAGAGATAGAGAGCACAGTCGGATTTCCGTCAGACGGCTTCAAATATTGATAACGATCTGGTCGCTGAATCAAACGGTGATCTGTAAGTTGGATCTGGAGCGTGTTGCTGTCGTCTATCAGCATCAAGTTGAATCATGAAATTCCATGAAGATTTGACGACGCTATGGCGGTTTGACTGGCAGGAGGTAAAGCAGCCACTATAGTCTTAGGAGTACAAACTTAGCAAGAAGAGTTCGAGAGGGAGATGGTTCCCAGCCTCTACATACCCCAAGAGTCGAGGTCCAGGTTGGTGGTACACCACCACAGAGTCCCCAACAATGAAGAGTCTCGAAACCAACCCTCCAAGGGCCTACACCAAGTGAAATGTAACACTACACGAAGTAACGTTACTATTTTCACTATTTAATATTTATCCGCGTCCCTTGGGCTTGAAATCTTGAGCTCTTGTTCTTGGATCTGCAAGATAAATTCTTCTTGAGTTGATGGGGGCTTGCTGCACACACCTGCGACACGATGGACACTTCACACTCGACAAAATAGAAAAAACACATGCGACACACAAACGACGACTTGACATGCGAGTTGTAGAAACTCGCTAATGTCTTGACCGACACAAACCACATTGTGATACACCATTCAAACACACACACAAGCACTGGATAGCAATTACATAGACTCACAATTCATTCCATGCCATGCATGCACACACACAAACAAGGACGACAAGCCGAGTGCAAGCCATAGGGTTGCACCAACAAACTCCCCCTCGGATTGTTGGCCTTAGAATCTGCTCCCCTTAGTTCAGAGCCATCCCAGCAAGCTTGTAACACTTCCAATGCTGCTGTTCAACCAGCCTCTTGGTCATCATATCAGCTGGCTGTGCCGTCGTCTTCACGTAGTGCAACTCCACTTCACCCGCGGTTACCATGCTCCTCACCCAATGCCACTTCACCTTCATGTGCTTGGTAAGGCCATGAAGAACCGGATTCTTAGCCAATGCAATAGCACCTTGGCTATCACAGTAGAGTGGGGTAGGTCCTTGCTGCTCCTCCCCCAATTCAGCTAGCAAACGCCGCTGCCACACAACCTCCCTTATGGCACGGAAGAGTGCCATGTACTCGGACTCCACCGAGCTCAATGCTTGGCCCACTTGCTTCTTGCTCTCCCAAGCTGTTGGCCCTCCACCAACACAGCAGATGAAGCCTCCCACACTTGTCATGTCCTCTGGTTCTGATGCCCAAGATGCATCAGAGAAGGCGGTGAGAAAGAGCCTCCCGGGTTTGACTCCATCCGCACCCTTTTGACGCCTTTGTGCCGCCGCGGAGTATTGCAGTCCAACAGTTGCTGTTTGGCCAAGGTACTTGGCCACCCTCTCTCCAGCAGCTACCTGCTCTTCATTAGGGCATTGGACAACCCTAGCCAGCTGCCCAGTAGCAAAGGCTGCATCCGGCCTTGTGTGAACGGCCGCATACATGAGGCTGCCCACCAAGGAGTGAAAACGGCGCCTCTCCTCTTCACCAACACTTTCCTCCACTGGTCCTTTCACACACTTGAACCCTGAGGGAAGAGGAGTAGCCACATGACCTTCACTCTTCCCAAAGTTTGCAGCCAAGGCCTCCAAGTACTTCTTTTGATGCACTCGCATCCACCGCTTCTCCACATCTCGCTCAATGTGAAGCCCAAGGTAGTAGTTGACGTCACCAAGGGTCTTGCACTTGAACTTGTCTTGAAGCTTCAGCATCACCTCCTTCACAAGGTCAGAGGAGGGTGAGAATATGAGGATGTCATCCACATAAACCACCATGAAGCTCCTCTGCTCCCCCTCGCCAAGCATGAACAACGATTGATCGGCCGTTGAGGGAGTGAAGCCGATCGCCTCCAAGACTTCCCGCAGCTTGATGTACCATTGCCTAGGGGCTTGCTTGAGGCCATAGAGTGCTTTCTTCAGCTTCCACACTCTGCCACTCCCATCATTGTACCCCTCTGGCTGCTCCATGAAGGTCTCTTCCTCCAAAACGCCGTTGAGGAAGGCCGTTACTATATCCATTTGCTTCACCACCCATCCTTTGATGGCCGCCGCGACGAAGAGGGTTCGAAGGGTTGTACCCTTCACCACAGGGGCATACACTTCATTGTAGTCCTACTTCTCTTGCTGCTGATACCCCTTGGCTACAAGTCTGCTCTTGTAGCGCTCGATGTTGCCGTCGGCGTCGGTCATGCGCTTGAAGAGCCACTTGGAAGAGATCGCCTTACGCCCCGGAGGTAGGTTCACCAAGTCAAACGTGTCGTTCTCGATGATGCTCCCCATTTCTTCATCTGAGGCCTTCTTCCACTCCTTCCCATTGGGGCCCTCCCAAGCCTCCTTGGGATTTGTAGGCTCCCCCGGCATCTCCACCGGAGAGAAGAAGGCAAAGGCGCACTCCTCGCTTTCATCTTCCGCATCACCGCCTATCATGAGAGCCGAACCGGTCAAGGTTGAGTTGGCTGGTCCTCCAAGCCGGTCATAGCTCAACCTATTAGGGGGCTGACTCCTCCTTCTCCCCCTTCCTTCCTCCTCTGCTGCAGGGTCTTGAATGCTCTCATGGCGTTGCGGTAAATCTGGTCGGTTCCCACGAGCACTTGTAGCACGAGGCGGAAGTGACGGTGCACGCTCATCACCTTGCTGCACCTCCTCCTCCTCCTCATCCCCATTCATTTGAGGAGATCGCCTCATGACTGTGCTGCTGCTACTCAGCTCCAAGGGCAGCTCCACATGCTCCAAGCCGTTACTCTTCACCTCTCCAAGCCGCACACCAATCTTCGCTTGGTTCTCCGCCTTCCACTCCTTGTACGGTAGGTTCTCCATGAACTTGCAATCTCTGCTCACCAAGAACTTCTTGGTAAATGGGTCCCAAAGAAGCCATCCCTTGCTGTTTTGAGCCATGCCCAGGTGCACGGCCCATGTTGCCTTGGCATCAAGCTTGTTGTGCCGAAGTTTCTTAGGCACAAGTGCCATGCACATGCACCCGAACACCCGAAGCATATCCACCTTCGGCTTCCTTCCAATCCACTCCACATAGGGCACCCATTTGTCTTCTCCCACATGAGTCAAGGCTCTGTTCTTGGCCACACAAGCATGCCGCACCGCATCCGGCCAAAAATAATTGGGAAGACCGGCTTCAATGAGAAGTCCCCGAGCCGTCTCCGTGAGTGTCCGATTCGCACGCTCGGCGATGCCGTTCATTGCAGGAGAGTAGGGCATGGTAAGAGAGTGTCTTATGCCCTGCTTCTTCAGCCAAGTTGAGAAATCCTTGCTCAGGAACTCTCCCCCACGGTCAGTGCGAATCGCCTTCACAAGTCGGTCTTGTTGCCGCTCCACCATCGGCAACCAATCGGTCTTCACCGTTTCAGCTACGTCACTCTTCTTTGGCAGCACATACACCCAGGTCATGCGAGTGTAGACGTCCACAATGGTGAGGAAGAACTCAGCTCTAGCAGCTCCAAGCTTCAAGGGGCCCACCACATCCATCACCACCTCATCAAGTGGTGCCTTCGCCGTTGTCTCCGAGCTATGGAACGGGTAGCGGGTGAACTTGGCTTGCATGCAGGTTGGACAGCCAAGCACCTCATTGGGCTCCCCCTTGACACGTATCCCACTGACCATCTCTTGCTTAACTATCTGCTGCAAAATGGGCAATGCCGCGTGCCCCATTCGCCGATGCAAGGTCAGCCAATCACACTCTCCCGTAGCGGAAGTCGGGTTGGAGAAAGCGGCACTCGCAATTGTGCCCCACAAGCTCTCTCCTTTCTCCTTCGCCGCTGCTGCTTTGCTGATCTTAGGCTTCTCCTCCTCATTTCCACCACCTTTGGCTACTGCACCACTCTCCTTGGGTTCACACGCCTTGCTGGTCTCTCCAAGGTTGCACTCCTTCGAGTCACTCTTGGTGTCACTTTGTTTTCCGTGATCACCGCCACCAACCGCTTCACTCTTGGTGCTGACGCTTGCTGCCACTTGCCTCCCCTTAGGCATGGGGACCACTGGGATTTGCCACATCTCATTGTAGATGTCCCTGTCCTCATGAAGGTCCCAAAGCTTCCGCTCACCAAGCCTCGCGGTATATGTTTTGGAGCCCTTGGAAGATGTGTCCATGCCGGCCTTTTGCAAACGCCGAACAGAGATCAGGTTGGCTGCTAGGTTGGGCACCCAAAGCACGTTCTTGAGGCCCACCATCTTCCCATCAGCACCCTTGAACATGGCCTTGCCCATGCCTTTCACCTCTGCTCGCTGCCCCAAAGCCGATGAACATGCTTGACCGGCGACGGTTCGAGTTCGGTGAGCAAGTCCGCACGAGGTGTCATGCTATAGTTGGATCCGCTATCGATCACCCAAAAGTCCAGAGAGTGAAGGGTGACCTTTCCCACAGTATCTGGCTCCTCAAAGCCATCCACACCTCCTGCTGCAGCTGCCGCTTGTGTGGAGACAAAGAAGAATTGGCCCGGGTATCGATCTTCACTCGAGTCCTTGTCGTAGTCTCCACCTTTCATGCTTGCCGCTTCGCCTCCACGGCCACCACGGCCTCCACGACCTCTGCCTCTTCCTCCCCTTGCTCCTCTGCCCTCTTGGCCTTGAGAAGGGGTCCATCCATCAGGCAATCTGAAGCAATCTCTCCACATGTGGCCGGTCTTGTGACAAAAGTGGTATTCGCCATCAAATCGACCGCGCCCACGCCCGTAGCCATTGTTGTTGTTGCTGCCATATCCTCCATTACCACGGCCTCCACTGAAGTTACTGCTGCCAAATCTTCCTCCTCGCCCTCTGCCCCTTCCACGGCCGTGCCCACGGCCCATGCTTGCAACTCCGGCACCATCGGGACCCGCCAATTCGCGACGGCGGAAATCTTCTTGTAAGATTTCCCGCTTCACATCTTCGAGTAAGAGACGGGGCAGATCTCGATTAAGGTTGATGATGAGCGAGGACCATGAGTCCGGAAGTAAGGCTAGCAGCTTGGTCTTCTTTTGAAGGTCACTGTAGTTCAGGTCAGCTCCTTCGAGCCGTGTCAATAAGTCGAAGAATTTCTGCACTCCTTCCTCCACCGGTTCGCCTTCGTCAATTCGAAGTGCCGCCATTTGCCGCTCCAAAACCACAGCCACCACCGCTGTTGCAGGAGCGTGTACACTCTTGAGAGCAGCCCATGCCTTTGGTCCCTTTGCTGGTTCACGCTGAAAAGGCTTGATGTGACGGCTTTGGCTGCTCCCCAACGCTTGCCCAAGTAGAAGGTAGCCTTGTGCGCTCTTCCGCACCCACGGGCTCTTCTCCGGGTCGTTCTCGGGGCGCTTCTCCGTTCCTTCCATCACCTCCAGTAGATCATAATGGTCAAAGATGTTCTCCATCTTGAAGGACCACTCAGCAAAGTTGTCACCGTTGAACTTGTCAAGGCCAAACACTCTAGGCTCATCCCTAGAGGGTCCAAGGCTAGGTTGCACCGGAGCAACGGGTGGATCTTGGTGTTGACCTTGTGCTTGGGCGTCTTCTCTGCCTCCAACACCTCTGCCACCCCCTTCCTCAGGCCTAAGCATGGTCGAGACGGCTCCAAGGGGCTCTGATACCACTTGTTATAATCACAATAGGCTTAGATGTGCCTATAATGAGAGATAGAGAGCACAGTCGGATTTCCGTCAGACGGCTTCAAATATTGATAACGATCTGGTCGCTGAATCAAACGGTGATCTGTAAGTTGGATCTGGAGCGTGTTGCTGTCGTTTATCAGCAGCAAGTTGAATCATGAAATTCCATGAAGATTTGTTGACGCTATAGCGGTTTGAGTGGTAGGAGGTAAAGCAGCCACTATAGTCTTAGGAGTACAAACTTAGCAAGAAGAGTTCGAGAGGGAGATGGTTCCCAGCCTCTACATACCCCAAGAGTCGAGGTCCAGGTTGGTGGTACACCACCACAGAGTCCCCAACCATGAAGAGTCTCGAAACCAACCCTCCAAGGGGCTACACCAAGTGAAATGTAACACTACACGAAGTAACGTTACTATTTTCACTATTTAATATTTATCCGCTTCCCTTGGGCCTGAAATCTTGAGCTCTTGTTCTTGGATCTGCAAGATAAATTCTTCTTGAGTTGATGGGGGCTTGCTGCACACACCTGCGACACGATGGACACTTCACACTCAACAAAATAGAAAAAACACATGCGACACACAAACGACGACTTGACATGCGAGTTGTAGAAACTCGCTAATGTCTTGACAGACACAAACCACATTGTGATACACCATTCAAACACACACACAAGCACTGGATAGCAATGACATAGACTCACAATTCATTCCATGCCATGCATGCACACACACAAACAAGGACGACAAGCCGAGTGCAAGCCATAGGGTTGCACCAACAGAGACCTCGGTGAGGAAAGCGGTGGAAAAAGGCGACAGACTCGTCAAAAGTGACGTCGCGGGAGTGAAGGAAGTGGTGAGAAGAAGGGTGGTAGAAGTGCCAGTCAGACGAGTCAAGGGGGAAGCCGAGGAAGACACAGGGGACGGTGCGGGTAGTGAGCTTGTCCGTGCCGGAGGCCCAAACGTGAGCGAGGCAGCCCCAGACGTGGAACGCAGACGCGTCACCAGGGAACCCGGACCAAAGAAGGGTCGACAGAACCTGCAATCGCTGAGAGCGAGGATAGAGGTTAAGCTGGTGAGCGGCGTAACGAATGGCGAACGGCCACAGAAAATGGGGTGCACCGGCATGGATCATGGAGGTACGAGCCACCTCCATGACCAAACCGATGTGTCGCTCAGCGACCCCATTCTGCTGCAAGGAGTCCGGTAGGGTGTACGTCTGGGTGATACCCTCCTCACGACAGAACTGACCCAACCGACCAGAGGCGAAATCGCCGCCACGGTCAGAGTGGAGACACAGCTCAGGGAGAACGTGGTGGAGGCACGCAGCGACGAGCCACGGGATAAGAACGTTAGGCACGTCGGCCTTCCGCTCCAGGGGAATCACCGTGGTGTAGCGCGTGAAGTTGTCAACGAGCACCAGAAAGTAGCGCTTGCGACGCGGTCCAGGGACAGGGGCTGGGCCCCAGACATCCAACTGTAGGGTCTGAAGGGGTGTAGTGGCAGGGCGAAGTGAGGAGGAGTGAGAAGCACGGCGCAGCCGGCCATCGACGCAGGGTGTGTACGGCAGCGCAGGCGAGGGAGGGAGAGCAGGGAGCGATGCAGGGAGGCCGAGGACTAGACCGTGCTAAGACATGTGACGCAGGCAGGGGAGCGCGGGGTGACCTAGGCGGTGGTGCCACAACAGTGACGGGTGAGTGGGCGACTGATACGAGCAGGCCGCAGCTACCTGGGTGGACGCAAGACCGGAGGAGGACTCGCCCGCCGGGGGGGGAGCAGTGTCCAGCGTAAACAGGCCTGACAGAGGGTCCCGAGGGAACCTGAGGCGGCCCTGAAACAGATCGCGTACTGGTCGTGACCAGGGAACGTAGTGGTGACGCCGAGGTCGTGAAGACAGATTTTGCCAACTAAGTTCCTGGAGAACGAAGGGATGTGCAGGCTTGTAAGGGAACCCAAGGGAACCGCTGGACAGAGAAGGGTAACGTAGCTGCAAGCAACTACAGGACCAGAGGAGGGGTCCGCAAGGGCGACAGCGGCACGCGCAGCTAGCGGCGTGAGGGCGGCGTGGTCGCGGAAGAAACAGGCTGACGCACCAGAGTCTAGAGTGAAGGACAGCGACGCCGTAGTGGCCGACGACGGAGAAGCAAGGGTAGAGCCTAGGCTAGACAAAGCAAGCTGTCCTACGCCTGACGCAGCAGGGGAGTCTGGACTACATACAGGTGCTATGCCTAAGCTAGAGAACAAAGAGTAATACGATCCGGAAAAAATCGGAGCGTCAGCATACAGAGAATGCAAGGCAGAACTAATCTGATCCATGTCTAAGTCAAACATAGGCACACCATGGCGCAACAGGCTGGGCCAGTCAGGGAGGTCCGTGGCGGGACCAAAGCGGTGGTGGAAGAGGTCGTCGAGGTGGCAGAAGCAGTGGGCAATGGGGTGCGAGCGGCGGCACACCGTGCCACGCAGGGGCCCGGTCTGAAGCTGGTACTGGCAGCTCACAGCACCAAAACTGCCGGTGGACGCAGAGCTGCGAGGGCCACCACTACGACCACCACCGCCAGGGGCTTCTAGCCACCCCGGCAGGAGACAAGCCCACGGTTGCTGCTGCTGCTACTGCTGTGAAGGCTGCTGCTGCTGTGACGACTGCTACTGCTCCTGGGCACCAGCACCAACCCCCTCGTCAGAACCACTTTCCCCGCCACCACCACCACTAGCGCCACCTCCACGTCGTCCCTTGGGGACACGGCGGCCCCGGCGTTGGCGCTGCTGCGGGTACGCTGCAGCCGCTGTCTTAGGTGCATGCACAGTCGTGGCAACTGCGGCTGAGACGTCAGCGTACGTGCACTAGGAGAGGGCATAGCCTTGAAAGATAGGGACTGCCTCAACACCGCTCGACTGAGCGTTAGTGCGCTGGCGAGTCTCTATCTCAGACACAGTATTGACAAAGGCGGTCAGGGTGAGGTCGGCAGGGTGCTGACTAAGGTAGTGGTCGTGGGCAGTGGCTAAGCGGTCAGGCAGGCGCATGGCGATGAGGTACAGGGTAGCGCAGAAAGGTGGGGGAAAGGCAGTAAGCTGGGCGGCAGCGCTGGCAGCGCGGTAGTTGGTCTCTAGTGCACGGAGGTGAGTAGCGAGGTCAGGTACTGTGGGGAAAGTAGAAAGATCAGGGAAGAGCATGGGTAGGATCAAGCGGCCAGCAGAGGCGGAAGCAGGTGTGGAGTAACGCTTAACTACTGCAGCGAGAAAGTCCTTGGCGTTCGGGACAGCGGTAAAGCACGGACGCTCAGACAGGGGGAGGGTATGGCTAATGGCAAGCTGGGCTACTGCGTTGCGAGAATAAAAAAAGCTCGAGCAAGCGCATCAGCAGCAAAAGCCTCGCTCTGAGCAGTGGTAGGGTCAACAGGGAGGGCATCAGGCGCAGAGGGGCGGGGAAGCAAACCATCAACATGCATAGCTAGGGAGTGCCCATCCTGGCACTGACCTGTCAGGTGCCGGCGGAGGTCAACGAGCCAGGCGGCGAAGTCGATCGCGTGCCCTTCAGTGTCCAAGCGAAGAACGGCGTCCGCTATCGCACAGTGTGACAGCGGCACAGCGGTTCAGCGCCGCAGCGACTCGGTGGCTCGGCGGCACGGCGGCTCGGGGATACGGTGGCACGGTGGCTCGGCGGCTCGGCGGCACGGCGGCTTGGTGGCACGGCGGCACGGCAGCTCGGCGACTCGGCGGTGCGGGTGCTCGGCGGCTCGGGGACACGGCGGCACGGCGGCTCGGCGGCTCGGCGGCACGGCGGCTCGGGGACATGGCGGCTCGGCGGCTCAAGGGCCCGGCTAGGGCACAAGGGGCCGGCTAGGGCACAAGGGCCCGGCTAGGATGGGCGGGGCCGGCAAAGGCGCGTGGGGCCGGCTAGGGACGCGGGGGGTGCTGGTAGGAGCACGAGGGGCCGTAGGGGCGCGAGGGGCCAGCTAGGGGCGCGAGGGGCCAGTAGGGGCGCGATGGGGCCGGCTAGGGGCGCGAGGGGCCGGTAGGAGGCGCGACGGGTCCGGCTAGGGGCGCGAGGGGCCGTAGTGGCGCGCGGAGCCGGCTAGGGGCGCAAGGGGTTCGTAGGGGTGCGACTGGGCCGGGTAGGGGCGCGACAGGGCCGTAGGAGCGCGACGGGGCCGGTAGGGGCGCGACGGGGCCGGCTAGGGGCGCGACGGGGCCTGCTAGGGGCGCGACGGGGCCGTAGGGGCGCGTGGGGCCAGCTAGGGGCGCAATGGTCTGGTAGGTGGCAGCACGGGGCGGAAGCGAGTGGGTGGACCTACCTACTCGTGATACCATGTTGAGAACGGAAAGAATGAATAGAAGATGGGAGAACAGCGGAGATATAGCGTTTGTGTTGTACCCACTAAGAACATACCCTATCTAGCCTATAACTTCTACATAACAATATATGTATAAGTTAACTCTCTTACCTATTTATTTGCATGAGAGAATTGCTCTTTCATTTCAGGATTCTATCAAGCTGCTACGCAACCCCAACGACGCGTTGGCGTCGAGCCTTGTTCTACCTTCAGCAAACTTTCCCGCCATTTTTATCCCACTGGACTTGGCTCGGCGGCTCTAGGATGGACAAACTCTTCGCGCAAACTTTTCGTGCTGCATGTTCCATTGTCGATATGAATTGTGGCGATGGATTTTGGCGACGGACGAACCTATCGCGATATTTGCGAAACAGTAACCCTTCCAATGTCCGTACCGTAATCGAGATCACGAATTGGAGGTCCCACGCCCTTTGTGTTGGATGCAACTCTATTCACTTCCGCCAATCCGCGTCCACCGATCTACTGCTCCCATACGCGTTCGGAAATGGCGCCCACCACCATGCTCGCCTCGCGAGCCGTGCGACAAGGGCTGTGCGCCTCCTTGAACCTCAACTACATCGACCGCGCGAGTAGCAGCGATTGTCGTCCCTTTGCTACCAGCGCGCACCCCGCACCCGCAGTTGCCTTGGTCTCGAGCGCGGGAGGTTTCGAGCGTGGAGGCTGTGGTGTGTCCGCGCGCGCGGCAGCCCGTGCGTGCATGCCGCCAGGAGGCCCGCGTGACGCGGAAGCCGGCGGCGAGAGCAGCAAACGCGGGAGTGCGTGCAGCGAGGGAGGGCGCATTGCGGGGTGGGCGTGCATCGAGCGGTGCGGCGCGTGCTGCCAGCTGGACAAGGGCGAGCTGGCGCCGCCCGTGGAGACGATTCTGCGCGACGCGGGCGAGCTGGCGGTGAGGGGCTGAGTCGCGGGTCGGAGGCTCTGGTGGCCGGAGCCTCCCGGGGGATGGCGCCGTCCGCAAACCCCTGCCATCCCGTTCCCCTCCATCCTTGCGTCCTGCGGTCGCTTCTTTTCCCCCGCCTCCATGGTGTTCACATGCGGCGCTCGAGTGCACTGATCCGTGTGGCGCCCCCCTTGCGTGGCGTGGCAGATGTACCGCAGCATGGTGGGGGACGACGGGTGGTGCCGACACTACGACAGGCAAACACGAGCCTGCAGCATATATGAGTGTGAGACACACATGGAATCGCACGAACCACGGGCCATGCAGCCAGCGCAGGCGGCACTCCACTCGTCCTCAGTATCAGCTGGCTCGCCCTCCATGCGCTGTGAGGTGCAAGCACGTGCCGTGAGCTGCAAGCACGTGCTGTGAGGTGCAAGCACGTGTTGTGAGGTGCAAGCACGTGCCGTGAGGTGCAAGCACGTGCCGTAAGGTGCAAGCACGTGCCGTGAGGTGCAAGCACGTGCCGTGAGGTGCAAGCACGTGCCGTGAGGTGCAAGCACGTGCCGTGAGGTGCAAGCACGTGCCGTAAGGTGCAAGCACGTGCTGTGAGGTGCAAGCACGTGCTGTGAGGTGCAAGCACGTGCCGTGAGGTGCAAGCACGTGCCGTGAGGTGCAAGCACGTGCCGTGAGGTGCAAGCACGTGCCGTGAGGTGCAAGCACGTGCCGTGAGGTGCAAGCACGTGCCGTGAGGTGCAAGCACGTGCCGTGAGGTGCAAGCACGTGCCGTGAGGTGCAAGCACGTGCCGTGAGGTGCAAGCACGTGCCGTGAGGTGCAAGCACGTGCCGTGAGGTGCAAGCACGTGCTGTGAGGTGCAAGCACGTGCTGTGAGGTGTAAGCACGTGCTGTGAGGTGCAAGCACGTGCTGTGAGGTGCAAGCACGTGCCGTGAGGTGCAAGCACGTGCCGTGAGGTGCAAGCACGTGCCGTAAGGTGCAAGCACGTGCCGTGAGGTGCAAGCACGTGCCGTGAGGTGCAAGCACGTGCCGTGAGGTGCAAGCACGTGCCGTGAGGTGCAAGCACGTGCCGTAAGGTGCAAGCACGTGCTGTGAGGTGCAAGCACGTGCTGTGAGGTGCAAGCACGTGCTGTGAGGTGCAAGCACGTGCCGTGAGGTGCAAGCACGTGCCGTGAGGTGCAAGCACGTGCCGTGAGGTGCAAGCACGTGCCGTGAGGTGCAAGCACGTGCCGTGAGGTGCAAGCACGTGCTGTGAGGTGCAAGCACGTGCTGTGAGGTGCAAGCACGTGCTGTGAGGTGCAAGCACGTGCCGTGAGGTGCAAGCACGTGCCGTGAGGTGCAAGCACGTGCTGTGAGGTGCAAGCACGTGCTGTGAGGTGCAAGCACGTGCTGTGAGGTGCAAGCACGTGCTGTGAGGTGCAAGCACGTGCCGTGAGGTGCAAGCACGTGCCGTGAGGTGCAAGCACGTGCCGTGAGGTGCAAGCACGTGCCGTGAGGTGCAAGCACGTGCTGTGAGGTGCAAGCACGTGCTGTGAGGTGCAAGCACGTGCTGTGAGGTCAAAGTACCTTTGACCACCCTACCCAATAGTGTATCCTATCATGCATCATATGCCAGACGTCATGTTCCCATCCATGTGCATGTGTCAATCGCCAGAAGTCATGTGCTGAGCCTATTCATGCCGCCCTGCCTTGCTCCATCTTTCCCTACTTCTGCATCTGCCCCCCTTGCCTGCAGCCCGCCCCCGGTTCTGCAGAGTGCAGGCAGACGTGTTCTGGGACCTGTACCGCATTGCACCCCACCAACTGGCGTCCAGCGCCAGAAGGTGTGCTGGCGGGCAGCATGGGGGTGGGGTGAGGGGTGCTGCTGGGTGGTAGGCACTAGGGAGCCTATGGGACGTGAATGTAACCTATTGGGCCTGTGCCCTGTCCCCCTTGCTGCAACTTCCCATCGCCCCTGCAGTGCTCCTCTTCTCCCAGCAATCCCTCACGCACATTCTTCCCTCTCTATCCCCCCCAGCTTTTGCCGCGTGTCCATTGCCGATGTGTACGGGCCACGCTCTGACGAGATGAAGCGATTCAAGGCAGCCAATGGGAAGAGCCGGGGAGATGCAATGCAGCGATGAGGTGCTGTGGCCTTTATGGTGCAGGCCACAGGGGTGCATGGCGGGAGAGTCAGCGGGAAACACACAAGGCTGCTGTGGTGGGAGGGAACACCACATTCTCTATGGGTAGCGGAATGGACTAGAAAAGTTGGTACAGGGTAGTTTTGTGCTAGCTGTTGTACACTCTATGGGCATGCACCTAGCTAGCCTCTAATCATATACAATATGTGTTGGTGTTTCACATTTATTCCAATATCTCTGTGCATGTACGCCGAAAGAATTTGAAAGGTGGTGCAGGAGACTAAGTATAGAATGTGCAGACACAAGCACTTGAAGTAGAAAGTAAAACTGTAAGTACCTCCAGTAACAGCCAGTACCGTAATCTCCCGGCAATAGGACCCTAGGTCTTGCAAAATATTCAAGAAAAATCGTATGGGTGGACATCAAAACGGAAGGTGATTTTTAAGCCCCATGTTCATTTATTTATTACGTAAGGAGCCTAGCTTTCGTACCGTAATCCCCCGTATATAACACCCGCCGAAATAGTCACTCCGCGGGTGGTTTATGCAGGGGAGAGCTTATGATGATAGGGATGTTGAGTGACCCGCTGGGGTTGCCCTTGAGATCCTCGGGGAAGGGCCACAGGTGCAGAGCCTGGGGGGCTATGGGCGCACTTACCCGCTATTCAACAAGCCCTTTTAACCCAGTGGTTAGTGGCTGGGTTTCTGACATGGTATCAGAGCCAAAGGTCTTGGGTTCAACTCCCAGTGCCAGCGCTGCAGAGGCGCTCGTGTCTTCCACCTATCCCAGCGGGGGGGGGGGGTGTTGAGTGACCCGCTGGGGTTGCCCTTGAGATCCTCGGGGAAGGGCCACAGGTGCAGAGCCTGGGGGGCTATGGGCGCACTTACCCGCTATTCAACAAGCCCTTTTAACCCAGTGGTTAGTGGCTGGGTTTCTGACAAGGGAGGGAGAACTTAGGAGAGCACCCGCTTTTCGGGGGCTGGATTTTACATAACACCCTCCTCGTTTTATGCAGCAAAGAACAGTATTTCGTAGTTTTTCAACCTCAGCTCGATTGAGAAAAATAACGAACAGGATGAAAAACGCATTGTCAACTACCATTAGCAGCGAAAAAACGGGCAGAAACATCAACACAAGTTGCAGTGCGAAATCGAAACGTCAGCAAAGGTCGAGACTCGGGAGGATTTCAACCGTCGAATTCGCGGATTCTGTTGAGATTTGACGGTCAGTCAGAATCCTCCCGAGCGAAATCCTCCCGTCGAAGTCGCGGATTCTGTCGCGATCATGACGGTCGCTCGCAGGTGCCGCACAAACCTGGCCCTGACTACAGCACTCAGCAGGGATTGGCCAACGACGATTGGTTTGTGAGTTTTGTCGTCGCAGATGCTGAACCTCACTAACAGTCGCTCCGCGCATTTTTGAACACACATGGCCTAAAACACTCAAATTCAAATTGCATTTTACATAACACATGTATTGGAAATATCTCAAAGGACTTAAGCGTTTCTGAAGTGTAACACTACACTCGAGGAAGATCACAACGGGTACGCAAGTCAACGGAGGTTACACGAGGGGATGGACAAAGAACGCGAAGGGACTTGAAGGGTCGCAACTGGAGGTTGCGATCGACCGTTACAACAGCGCGGATGGTAACCGAAGCGACAATCGAGTCGCTGTGCGACTCGATAACCGCTCCTGCAACTGTATTCTACAACCGCTTTACTTTCCTATTTTCTTATATGTTGCTGTATGCTTGTCTCTTTAATCAATCACTTGTTCTCATATACTAGTACAAGGGTTCAACCACTCAACTTCCGCTGCACTACTCAAGTCTTTTGCAACTGGGACTTAGTCTCTGGAAAGATCCCAAGGGTTTTTCTCAGCCCAACATGGTATGAGAGCTGGTCAGAGACCAAACTCCCAGCAACTACGTTCTATCTACAATCTGCAATTCAACGACTTCATTGATTACAAGACATGGACAGCAAGGGCAAGAAGACCTCTATGGGCTCACCCAGCGCCCAAGACATTCAACCCGGCAACTCTGAATTGCATACTTCAAGACTGCAAACCGAGACCGGCGCTGCTCAAGAAACAACAGGAAGAGCACCAGAGATGGTGACCCCATCACCCTCTTCAAGCGTGGACCCGAACCTTATGGAAAGGTTCTTCAGGTTCATGTCGCACTTCGACCAGCAGCAGCAGACAAGGACACCTGTGCATTCAACACAGAGCAACGGAGGAAACATGGGAGTAGCGCCGATGAGCCTCGACAACTCATCGTTCGGACGACACAATCAAGCGCCTACCTTTGCGCCTTATCACTCTTCACCGGGGACGTTCGAGTTCATGCCGCCCCGTGCCCAACCAACAGCAGCTGCATCACAACAAACACCAAACGGGATTTTAAGTCTCCAGGCACAGTTTTCACACGTGATTAAACTGCAGACATCCTCACCATTCAACGGACACGATTTCTTTACCTGGAGTTTTGAGTTCGAGCTGCTGATGGAGGCTGCGCATCTCCTGGGATACTTCAACGGGTCCCTGCCATTCCCAAGCAACGGCACTGCAAAGGAGCAAGAAATATTTACTTATCAGTCGCTGCTGGTGTACACAGTTCTCCTGCGGAACCTGTCACCACAAGAACAGCAGAGCATCAGAACATATCGGAGCTATGGAAACTCCGCGGAACTCGCATGGCATCATCTCAAGTGTCTCTATCAAGGAAACGACAGCGTGACACAAAGCAGACTCATGCAACAGCTGACAACAATACAGATGAAGACCGGGGAAAAGGCGATGCAGTATATGAGTCGCTGCCAGACCCTCCGCGACCGCCTGCTTCGGTGCGGAGGAACAATCACTGAAGAAAGCTTCGTGATGCTTGTCCTCGCCGGGCTCGGGCCAGAATGGAGAACCACACGCTCGCTTCTTCGCGCCCACGGAAGGATCTCGGAGATGCACCTCTGCGCCGAGCTTTACGCTGAACAACAGGAGATGGACCTGTTCGAAGAAAGACAACCAAGGAAGCAAGAGCAGTTAGTTTTCTACACTCAACGAAGGAACGACAACAACTACAATCGACGCGGCAAGCAAGATCAACGCGACAACAGAGGACTCACCATCGTGCCGCCGTTCTGCCACAACTGTCAGACTTCCGGACATTCCAAAGTCAACTGCACACGTCCTCGTGTTTATCGTCCAGTAGACCCACACGTCGCCTCCACTCAAGAAAGCCCTCCAAGGCGCTCTTCCACATCTGCACAAGGAACACCAAACATCATTAACTGCATGGTACACATCAACAACTGCGCACCCGGATCACCACCCACTTACGCACCAGACGAAGAAGAACTTCCGCCGCCGCGCTCACAAGGACTTCAGGTCAACCCGACATACGATGCGGTCGCCAACGCCGAACCCACCGGGCGAAACACCTGGTTCTTGGACAGCTGTTGCGGTCAACACATGTGCTCTTCCGGACGCTTCGTGCAACGAGAGCGACGCCTCAACCGCGACGTCATCATCACCGTCGCCAACAACGAAAACCTGAAAACAAACAGACAAGGCGTGGTTCAGTTACAATCCATGGAGACTAATGTTATCCTTCAACTCAACAAAGTCCTCATCGTCGACAACTTGGGATACAACTTACTAAGAGTAAGCCAGCTAATGGCAAAAGGGATTCACCTGGAGTGCGACTCCTACTCCAACGAGTTTCGCCTTTACCACGGGAAGGGCGGTCTCTTCATCGGTCGTGCTCTCCTGAAGTCCGGCGTCTTCGTATTGGACTTCGTCCCTGACCGCGGTACTGCCGACAGCGACGGAATCGTGTCGTTCGCTGCCTGGACACACCCGCCGGATCTTGACCCCGACTTCGACCTTGACGGATTCTGGCACTCCAACACCATACCTGCAGCAGAGAGAACACGAGCGTTAGCAGTCATCAGACAAGAACGACAAGTACCAGCAAGTGTTCCTTCCCAATCATCACCTGCAGTAGCAGCAGCAGGACCCAGCCGAGTACAACCACCAGCGATCCGAGGACCGCCAACCGAAGCAGATCAACTTATGCCCATCACACGAGAAGTTTGTCGAAGTCCCGCCACAGTCGTCGTGTTCTTCTCCAACACCGACATATACTACCGCTCGCCCGGCCATCGCGCTCCCGACGACATCTGGCACCAACGACTCGGGCACCCTGCAAATAGTACAATACTGCAAACCATCCAAGCCGAAGTGTTAGAACGCAACGCTCTCCTAACAACGAGCGGCCAAGAACTTCGACGACCACGCGCACGGTGCTTTACGTGCCCCGAAGCCGATCTTCCCCACCAGCCTTTCGCATCTCATCACAACCCAAGCGCACCCGCATACGCACCGATGGAAAAAGTCTACAGCGACATTTTAAACATGCCTCGAGAAGACGCTGAAGCAGACTTCAACTATGTCATCACGTTTATCGACGCAGCAACAAGATACGTCTGGCACTACAACCTCAAGACGCGCGATCAAGCCTTCGACGCCTTCACGACATGGCTACCCATCGCCGAACGAGAATCCGGAACCAAGCTCAAGAGCTTCCAGTCAGACGGTGCACTGGAATACCAGTCACAACGCTTCAGGACCTATCTGGCGGAAAGAGGAATCACACGCCTAGTGTCTCTGCCCTACGCTCACCAGCAGCAGGGGGTCGCAGAACGCATGAACCGGACCTTGCAGACAACGATGTGAAAGCTGCTCCTGGGGATGAGACTGCCCACCACACTGTGGCCAGACGCGATGACACATGCAGTCCACCTGCACAACCTGTTGTCCTCATCATCGCTTCCCAACAACGCATCACCGCACCTGCTGTGGACACAAAAAAGGGGCAGCACAAAATTACTTCGCGTTTTCGGCTGCATGGTACAGTACAGACCCCACACAGCCCGAGCAGGACGCTTCACTCAACGAGCTCGGTGGGGACTACACCTCGGCATCGCAAAACATTTTCACGCATGGAAAATCCTCGACATACAAGACAAAAATACAGTGGCATCACGTGACGTTATCTTCTACGAGCGACTGACGCTGCAGCATTACCTGGACAACATTGCCAACACACACGACCCCACCGACGGCTTCGCGGGCCTTCGTTCCTTCGCCGACCGTGCTGCCGAGGCTGACGCAGCAGAAGAAGACGTACCTGGAGCCTCGGAAGCTGATGGACCACTCCCTTTCTGTTCCGTACCTGTTCCACTCGACGAAGACAATCCCCTCGATAGTAACAACCTCGACACCTTTTACCACTTCGCTGACCAAGGTTACATTACACCCCACCCGGTCAACACAAATGTTTCAGAACGCATCGGCCCCAACTTCTTACCTGATCCAGAAGACGGTGACGAAGCAGCCTATTCCGGGAATGAAAATTCCCCTCGACACACACCCACGGGACTGCAGATCCTCGGCCTCTGGGTCTCCGTCCAGCATCCGCCGCCGCCATCTCCGCGCGAGCCCCCGACTTTGTCGCAGGCTCTGGGGGGGGAACATAAGGCGAAATGGAAAGAGGCGATAGAAAGGGAGCTAATGGCTCTGCAAGACCGAAATACATGGAAGCTGGTACCTGCAACAAGCATCAACGGGAAGAACGTCCTCTCGGGAAAATGGGTGTACCGCATCAAGACCAACGCGGACGGCTCCATCGAACGATTCAAAGCTCGATGGGTCGTACGAGGCTTCGATCAACGATACGGAACCGACTACACAGAAACTTTTGCCCCAGTCTCCCGTCACACCTCCCTGCGCATCCTACTCGCCGTCGCGGCCACGAAGAAACTACCACTGCGCCAAATCGACGTCGCAAATGCCTTCCTGTACGCACCTGTGGACGCCGAAATCTTTGTCGAACAGCCCCACGGCTTCATCGACGACCCTTCAAAAGTATGCCAGCTGATAAAATCCCTCTACGGGATCAAACAAGCCCCACGGCTGTTGCAGCAGCACCTTCACGGCCGCCTCGTCAGAATCGGCTTCCTACAACTGCCGCACGACCAAGGCATGTATCGACTACAGAAGGAAGGAGCTTTTATCCTTCTCATCGTCTACGTCGACGACCTGCTCTACATCGGCTCCACTACCGACATCGCCACCTGGTTCGAAGGGAAGCTGAAAGAAGACTTGACACTCACGGTATCCAACGCAGTGACCTAGTACCTGGGACTGAATGTCGTCGAAGACAACTCGGCGTTCTACCTACACGCTGGAAAGTACGCAGGCACCGTTGCGAAGAAATTCAGTCTAACGCCGACTACGATCCCAACTCCCTACCGCTACGGGAACAACAACAGCACCTCCACAAGACTCCCCGCGAAGCAAATCCAGGAGTATCAACAGAAGCTCGGCTGCCTACTATTCGCAGCAGTAACCTGCCGACCCGATCTCTCTTATAGCGCGAGCCAACTGGCGACGCATCTGAAGCAACCGGAACAAGAAGATCTCGAGGAGCTCAACCGGGCACTACTCTACTTCGTCTCCACGCCGACGACCGGACTTACCTACAGCAAAGTAACAACACCGTCCGTACGACTCCTCGGATACGTCGACGACGACCACGCGGGAGACAGGGAAAATCGACGATCGAGAACGGGCTACATCTACCGACTAGAACCTATCGGGACTATCTCCTGGCAGTCGAGCAAGCAGGAACTAATCGCACTATCTTCGGCTGAAGCAGAATATATTGCCCTCTGCACTACGACCAAGGAAGGACTCTACCTACGAGAGTTGCTCGAGGAAGCGAAGATCGCGACCCTGCCCGTCTTCTCACTCCTCTGCGATAACCAATCTGCGATCAAAATCGCGAACAAGGACGGCTTCGCCAACCGAACCAAACACATTGCCCTGCGGTACTTTTTCGTCAAAGATGAAATCGCGAAGGGGAGACTTCAACTCAGTTACTGCCCTACAACAGAAATGGCCGCAGACTACCTGACGAAGAAACTGGCGAAGGCGAAATTCGATTACTGCATGCTGCTGACCGGGCAGACAAACGTCATCGGATCTGAACACGTCAGCACTCCAGAAACGAAGGGGAGTGTTGGAAATATCTCAAAGGACTTAAGCGTTTCTGAAGTGTAACACTACACTCGAGGAAGATCACAACGGGTACGCAAGTCAACGGAGGTTACACGAGGGGATGGACAAAGAACGCGAAGGGACTTGAAGGGTCGCAACTGGAGGTTGCGACCGACCGTTACAACAGCGCGGATGGTAACCGAAGCGACAATCGAGTCGCTGTGCGACTCGATAACCGCTCCTGCAACTGTATTCTACAACCGCTTTACTTTCCTATTTTCTTATATATTGTTGTATGCTTGTCTCTTTAATCAATCACTTGTTCTCATATACTAGTACAAGCGTTCAACCACTCAACTTCCGCTGCACTACTCAAGTCTTTTACAACTGGGACTTAGTCTCTGGAAAGATCCCAAGGGTTTTTCTCAGCCCAACAACATGGGCACTATATTTTCCCGGGCCACTGTTAACACCCGGTCATTTTTATAGTGAATTTTTATATACACCACAGGGTGTTATATACGGGGGATTACGGTACATGTATCATATGTTTTCGGGTCTTTGTGGGGGGTCCTACTAGGGAGAACAGACTCCAGAAGGTCACGCGTCAGATTTTGTAGTCGCCAGCTCACAATGCCAACTTCGCCGCCGCACTCGCATGTCGAGACAACATCTTGACCGTCGGGGGTATGTTCGAGGGTTGAATCTACCGACAATTCGTCTGGAACATACGCGTTTACAGACTCGTTTCCAATATAATGGTAAAATTTAATGCGAAAAAAATGCCACTACAACAAAAAAAAGGGGGTCTTGAAATGATTTAGCCTAAAAAGCGGGTCCTCAGGAGATATTCGCGATAAAAAGACCCTGTGTCCGGAATGAAGCCCCATGGTCCCATTTTCGGGGGGGTATTTATGCCGGGAGATTACGGTATTAACATGTTGTAACACCAGAGTCAGTGTTACAGCCTTGCGATACTTCAAGACTTAACCAAGGATCTTTGCTGGAATGGTAGACTAGTAAGATAGCGAAAGCAGGGCCAGGGATTGGTTTAAAAGGACCCTTACTAATTAGGGTACAGTGCCGTTTTTACCCTGGCCCTTGGGGTGAAAATTTCGGCAGCCTGTTAAAATCATGGTGTTTTGGCTTAGAAAAAAAATCACCTTTTTTGAGACAGGGTGTTTTTGCGGCTACCCTTTTGTGACTTGCAGAGCTCAATAGTCAAATAAACATATACTATTACACTAAGCTTCGTGTTGAATAATTATAGTTAAACTAACCAGTCTACTTGCCCTACGGGCGTCTAGGGAACCTACAATTTACTGCTGCTACTCTAGCATACTCTAGGCAATAGTCACTCTATGCTATTGAAACAGCCACTACTGCAATCACTCTAGTCTAGCCTCTAGCTCGTCTTGCGCCGATGACTCTTGAACGTCAGGCTCCATGAACTCCATTGCAGTAGGAGCAGCACCGGGCACATCGCGGATGGGGCGGCGAATCTTCTCACCCCGAAACCAAGCAACCACATCGAACCAATCAACCTCGTAGTCAAGGAGCGAGCACGTCATCAGGTGGCCCATGCTGATATCGCCAATGCTGCCGCGGGCCCATGTCTTGATCAAGTTTTGCTTCGAGAAGCCCCTCTCGCACTCGACTGTGCTGAGGGGGAGGACGGCCACAGCTTGCCACAACAGCATGATGTTGGGGAAGGAGCGCTGCCAGTCGTTGTCATGGAGGGTGTTGCTGAGCGCCTGGTGAAAATCCTCCTTGTGGTGCTGCGACACCATTGTGGATGTAAACATCCACAGCTCCTCCAGAGCGCGGTTGTAGTCAAAGCCTGGGGGGTGGGGGTAAGCAAACACATAGCACGGCTTCCTGAGCACTCGGGATGGTGATGCAAACATATACACCATGTATACAGCAATAACTCAATGGAATGCATTGACTCATACACTAACCTGGAAGCTTGTCGCGGAAGTGGCCGTTCAACAGCTTCAGCCACTTTTTGAAGGCCGCAAGTCGCGCAAGATCCTCGGAGAGGTACGCTTGCTCGGGGCTACTGCTCAAGGGGCGAGAGGAAAGACTCCCAGCACGCTGAGGCTATTGCAGCGGCGCTCAGGTGCGTCGCCTGTCTCCTCATCGTCCCGTGAGAGGACCATAGCATGGGTAGCTAGTGTGGTAAGAAACTAGGAGGGGGATGGAGGCAGTAACAGGAGTTGCGCGTACTGGTGTGTTGGCGATTTGTAGGTATGGAGGGGATGAGGAGGAAGGGCCCTTCGTGGGTTGCATGCGCGCCACGAAACGCACCCCGCCATGCTGCACAGCGCGCGCATCGGCTGGTAGTCAAGGCGTCATGTTGCTGCATGCGTTTGCTAGCGTGATGGCAGCCAGGCTGGTGTGCGCAGGGAATATGCTGCCAACGCAAGAAACTATGCAGCGTTGGCAGCGATGCTGCCTCACATAGCCAGGCTGTCGGGCACGCGTGGCAGTTGTTTTGGGACCAAAGGGATAGTCCTACTATCGATGGGCGCGACGGCTTGGGGGAGGTGATGCGCGTGGCAGATTCGACAGTTGTCGAATCTCCGGGGTTTGGCACATTCTGTTTCAGGGCGTTTTCAGCCACACCCTGTCAGGGCTGGGTAATCGTGCAAACTCCCTGTCTACACAAGGGTAAAAAATTCGGTACGCTGTTTGATTAAGGGTGACAAACAAAATACCCTTACAAGATCAGGGTGATCTCCAAAAAATGGCTACTGGTCAGGGTAATCAGGGTGAAATACCCTTGAATCATTGGCCCTAAGCGGAAGTCTTAGAACTTGTAAAGTGTTTACCAGAATATACTGAAGAACAAGTTGATAATTGAGGTCTTGCGGTAACTTAGGCCCGAGCAAAGCAAGGCCATGATCCGTGCATATGACCACATATCAAGTGGCCCCATGGTGTCTGCTCAGTGGCGAGTCTAACATGCACGACAAGGCGAGATTAGGATGGTATAGATTGATCATACTACAATATCTTGGCAAAAAATAAATCCAGTCTCATTGGAACATATTGTCCGGATGTATAGCGGGCACTTAAAATTTGTCCTCTCTAGGGGGAATTCGATATTCTGCAGTATCATCCATTCAAATTTTAGACAACATGTTACCTTGTACCAAAATACAGCATGGGGTTTGTACTCTTACCCCAAACAGGTATGAAGCAAGGTGGACTATCAAAACTCACCTAAACATTGACAATACTTCCCATCACTGTACGATAGGTGGGCACGGTCGGCCCAGGCAAGAGATCGAGCCAGCAGAGGTGGGAGTCACATTGTCCAAACACGTAAGCTGAGCATGGGTACAAAGGCGAACCAACGTGGTTCTCCTCAAAGACTAGGGGATTGCACACTGGATCTGACTTGCAGTTCTGTAAGAACACTAGTTTAGAAGAAATTGTCACGAAATTAGATAAACCTTTGCATTGGTTCACATTGTTGTCAGTGCAATCCTGACCACTTTCCTGATTGGTGCTTGGATTGCGCCGATCGGTGCCCTGATTCTGATACAGGTTCTCTCATTGTGCACTACAACGGCGACTGTAAATGATCTGGCAAAAGTTGCAAGAATTTACAATGTCTACTGCACAAACTTGGCCTCTTGTAATGCCTATTGATTGTAACCAAGTTCATGTGTAGCTGCAACTACAAATCTTTTGCCTTATAGACCCCCTTACATATTCCCTGAACTACTCCATGCACCATTTATCCGTATAAGCAACCTGACATGCTGTAGGGAAATTGTGTGCCGACTAAACAATGGCCATATGGTGAGCAAAGAAGTCGCAAAACTGACCAATCGATTTCGAGACAAAATATTGCGCGAAATGAGAAAGATTGAGCAAAACTCTAGGATTTTTCCATAATCCAATGCTGTAAGGCCAAGGATTTTTCTATGCTGGATGTTCCCCCCGTTTGTGACTCTAAACAAGACTTTTGCGTAACTTGACATGCCACATGAACCCACATTTGACATGCGGTGAAAATCTGGTTATTGTGTTTCACTAGGTAATATGTCAAGGCTTCTAATGTGAACAGTGCCCGTAAGACTGCCTGAGCCACCATCCTAAAGAAAATCCCGAGACATTGTATATTCCGGTTTGCTCCTTCCCGTATGCCACTATTTGCTGTACTCAAAATTTTAACGGGGGTCGCTTAGAAATTATGATCTGTATTTGGTTTGTTTTTCACGGATGCCACTTCTGCCTCCCCGGTGTATCCAAATCCATATATATAATTCACATACATTTTTCATCAAAATATCCTTCTGATATGAAGTTCGTGGTTTCTCGAGCAAAATACAACATATAACACAACAACCATGACAAAACAAATGGGAGCATACGGAACGAAACCAGGCATAAGGAAGTGTGGAACCAAGAAACACTAGGCAAAAACTCTACGAAATGAGCACGAGGAAACAGAATGATACTCACTAACAGTGCTAGCCAGTATAGAAAGTGTTGTTACAAGGTCCACGTGATCAAGTTGGAATGTTTTGTACCAAGTCCGAGGGCAGCGGAAGTCTTGACCTTGCCAAAGTAAATAGAAAAATGCAAGATAATGACAACATAGATTATAAGGGTTACATAGTTGTACAAGGAATATGAAAGGTCCTAGCTAGGCAGGTACTTTGAAGGAGAACAATCCCTCTTATGGCTTATCAAGACTTGATAACTGTACATGCTGTAAATGGTTACCACCTTTCGGGACGGGTTGACAACTCTTCGACCGATGGGCAACTCTTCGGCTGTCAGACCGTTCGGGTGGCCAGTCAACAACATGACAATCGTTTCTCCTTTAGAACTCATATGCGTACTCTATATATGTATATCATGTCTGTATGGCCATGAGGTGTACTTCTCAGCTTCAAATCCTTGGAGTGCAGCTAACTTATCCCAACACTCCCTCTTTATTCCGCGGGATATGAAGTGTCGGTCTTCTTGACACGGCAGGGACTTGTTAAAAAAAACAGCGGCCATCTCTTCTATCAAGTAGTAGGTAAGCCGAACCAAGTCCTGGCCGATTTTGTCCTTGACAAAGAAGTAATGCATGGCGATGTGCTGGGTTCAGTTGACAAGGCCGGGGTTGTTATTAATGTGAATGGTGCTCTGGCTGTCGCAATGTAAATTGGAGTCTGTTACATGAATTTGGATCCCCAACAAAAGTTTCCATTGGTAGCTATCTCTGACGAGGTGATCAAAATCTAAACCGAACACACTGTTGCGGAAGCAAACACAACCGACGTACACCTTTTTGTGGCAGAGATAGACTTGTTAGCGTACATATTTTGTTGTACTGAAGGCTAGCTAGGAGCAGACTATGAGGATACAGCACTGGTATAGGAACTCTGTCCTGCATGTGTCTCCCAAATTGATTCTCTCACTTTGACATGGTATCGAGCTAGCTTAGTTCCTAGCCTCCACGCTTCCGCCCTAGGCGCTCCCCATTCCTCTCCCGCCCTAGTCTACACTCCTAGCCTAGGTTAGGCCCTAGACTGCCGCCTTAGCCTGCACCCTAGTCCGAGCCCGCTGCTCGCGCTTCTCGCTGCTGCTCGCTACATGCTGCCCGTTGCGCGCCACCAGCCGCTGCTGCTCGTAGTGCACGCTGCCGCCACGTGCAGCCAGCCACCTTGCTGCCCCCAGCTCGCCACAGCCCGCTTGCCGCCCGCCCGCTCGCTTGCTGCTGGCCCGCTCGCCGCCCGCTGCTCACGGCCCGCTACTCGCCGTGCTGCTTGCCGCCCGCTACTCGCCGCGCTGCTTGCCGCACTGCTGGCTGCCCACTGCTCGCAGTTGCAGCCGCCCACCGCAGCCGCCGCCGCCGCCTCCAGCCACAGCCGCAGCCGCCCGCCGCAGCCTCTGCTCGCCGCTTGTTGCCTGCCTGTAGCCACCAGCCGCGGCCGCCAGTCGCAGCCTCAGCCGCAACCGCAGCCGCCAGCAGCAGCCGCAGTCGCAGCCGCAGCCGCAGCCGGCACCGTCTATCGCCTCTAGTCCCTTGCGCTTCTTCTCCTCGTTCCGGTCGATCCTAGCTGCCTACTACTAGACTTGTTGCTGGACCTGCTGTCGGCATGGCGGCCCCGTTGGCGTCGGTGTTTGTCCTTCGACAGGACGCCGAAGACCGCGTGGTTGGCTTCTCGGCATGGCTTCTCGCTCTTAGCCGGCAGCTGACGAGCTGGAATATTGATGGCAAGTTGCTGGAGGCCCATGTGATTGGTGAGCTACGTGGCCCCACCCACCCTGGTCCCCTTGGCCATGAGGCAATGTCAGAGCAGCGTGCGGCGTACACAACCGCCCGGACTGCCCTCTCCATCTGTGAATCACGCGACGCCGTTGTGCTGGTGGCAATCCCCCAGTGTCTGCCGGTCGACGAGTATGTGCACTTCGAGTTGCAGGAAACAGCTTAGGCACCCTCGGACGCGATCGTCGCTCGCTACTCGGCCCCGTCCTCTGCCACCCTTGGCCGCCTCCTCCTCCCATTCCTCTTCCCCGACCTAGCCTCCATCTCCAATGTCGCGGATCTCGTCGCGCACCTGAGCTCCCTCGAAGCCCACTTCCCGTGTTGCCTGCACCGAGGCCGAGCTCGTCGGGCACTCCCCACCCACCTAAATCACCCTTTACCTCCTCACCACCCGCCTCCCTGACTGCCTCGCCCCTACCCGTGATGCTCTCCTTGCACTACACCCCACAGCCCTCACCATTGACCTCTTCTCCACCTCCCTGACGGAGATAGAGACCCGCCTCCGCACCATCGCCCAGTCCACTGGCGCGGCGACGGCCCCTATCTTTCAGGGCTGCCCTCTGCCCCAGATCCCTATACTTGGTGCCTCTGCCTCTGTCGCTAAGTCTGCTGCGACGGTCACTGCACCCAACCGCTCTGTAGGGCGCTCGCGGTGCCCACGTGGTCATGGGAAATCGGCAGAGGTGGGCAGTGGGAGCGCTGGAGGGGTGGGTATGGCGGAGGAGGGGGAGCAGCAGCAGCCGCCGCCGCAGCAGCAGCAGCAGCAGCCGCAGCAGCCTCAGCGGCAGCAGCAGCAGCACCCACAGCAGCATCTGCAGCAACCGTAGTGGGGGCCCAGGGAGTACTGAGCGTGGTGCGGACCATGGTGGTTGGGCCCCGGGGTAGTCGGTGCCCTGGGGTTCGGGTGGCTCCTATAATCCTGCTGTGTTTAGTCTAGGCTCCTTTGCTGTGTGTAGTCTTGGCTTCCCTACTATTTCCCCGCCTGCCCCCACTACGGCGACCCTCTCCTTCACACTGGACTCCAGCTCGTCTCATTGCTTTTTCCGAGACCGCACCGCAGTCACACCGCTCACTGCACCGGTACTGGTCTCCCTAGCAAACTCACCTGAAATAGTTGTAGCCCACAGCACCACGGCTCTCCCCGTCCGGCTGTCCTGTCCGGCTCCCTTATCAGCTTGCATATCCCCACGTTTTCCAGGAAACAAGTTGGTGTTGGTCATATCCAGGACCTCGGTGCCACCACCATGTTCTCTGGCCACGAGAGATATGCAATTTGCACGGATGCCGGCATGGGCACCCGTCTTGCCACCTTTGACCGCGACCCTGCATCCGATCTCTTCACACTGCACACAGAGTCCCCCCAGGTAGCCGTGTCCATCCACGTTGCCACGTCCTGCTCCTGTGGCTCCCTCACCCACCGAGCACTCCTGTGGAACCACCACTTAGGTCACCCTGCTCTCCTGCGTCTGTGTTACATGGTACACAAGGGTCTAGTCACTGGTCTCCTCGCATCGCTCCCCGCCCTCCCCGCCTCACTAGCCCTGTGTGCGCCTCCTGCGTCGAGGGCCAGCAGCATGCCGCCACTTACTCCTCCTCGTTTCCTCCCACTGCTTCTCCCCTACAGACTCTGCATATGGATGTCTCCGGTCCATGGGTCTCGGGGGAGCGCTACTTTCTAGTTGCGGTCAACGACTTCACATGGTTTACCACGGATTTCCCCTTGGAGCGGAAGGCCGACGTGTGTGTCGCCCTCCTCCTATGACTCCATGTCGTCCGCACCCAACGCTCCCTGCCTGTGCTCCGTCTTCACTCCGACCATGGTGGCGAGTTCGCCTCCGTTTGCCTTGGTACGTTTTGACGTGCGGAGGGCATGACCCAGACGTTCACCCTTCCAGACTCGCTGCAGCAGAATGGGGTAGGTAAGCGATGCATCGGCTTGGTCATGGAGGTGGCTCGCACCTCCATGGTCCATGCCAGTGCCCCCCATTTTCTTTGGTTGTTCATGCTGCAGTATGCAGGTCACCAGCTTAACGTGTGGTCTCGCTCCTCAGAGCCACAGGTTTCACCAACCCTTCTCTAGACTGGGTCTCCTAGTGACGCGTAGGCATTCCACGTCTGGGGCTGCCTGGCTTGCATCCATGCCCTTGGCGCAGACAAGCTCTCAGCCCGCATTGTCCCCTGTGTCTTCCTCGAGTTCCCGCTTGACGCTCCTGACTGGCTGTTCTACCACACACGATATCACCGCTTCTTTCGCTCTCGTAACGTTACGTTTGACGAGTCTACCTCCTTTTATGCTCGATTTCTTCACGGTGGCACTTGTGTTCCTCCTCCCCCTCTTTTCCTTGTGCCTCCTCCGCGTATTGCTCCCCTCCCACCCCGCCCGGCCCCGTTTGGTGCCTCTCACGCCAATCCCCTCCCCTCGGTTGGACCTGTGGGGGAGTCTGCTGACTCTGGAGGCCCCATGGCTGGGGGTGCGCTTGCCACAGCTGTGACGCCTCTCCCCCCAGCCCCGGTGCCCCAGGCATCTCAGCTGCCTCCCCCGCTGCTGGCGCAACAGCAGCAGCGGCGAGGGACTGTGGGTTGTGGTGGTGCTGGATCTGGGGGTGCTGACTCTGGGGGTGCTAGTTCTGGAAGTGCTAGTCCTGGGGATACTGGTTTTGAGGGTGCTAGTCCAAGGGGTGCTGGCTACAAGAGTATTGACGGTGGCAGTGGTGGGGTTGGGAGTTCTTGCGTGGATCGGCAGCAGCAGCCGCAGTCTGCCGTTCGTCTCCTCTGGTTTTCCTGACCTCCCACCCATCCCTCTCGCAGCTCCTCCCCTCCTGCCTGCCCCGTCTACGATCCACTGTTCCCTTCCCGGGACTTGTCTCCAGCTCGTTTCCCCCCTCGTTCTACTCTGTCCCCTATCTTGTCCCCCCTTCCCTCGCTGCCCCACTGGGTGCATCGTCCCCCTGGTGGTCGTCCTATCTCTCCTCGTGCCCGTGTCCTTCGTTCTCGTGCTCCTCTTGTCACTGTTCTACTGTTACCTCCCCAGTCATCGCTCCCACTGCCTCCCCCTCCTCTCTCTAACTCTGCTCGCATTGCTAGCCCAGTTGTCTCCCGCCTACTTGCCTCGCTTGTCACTGACCCTACTGCTCCTCCTACTAGAGTCTCTGCCCTCGTCGCTGCTGTCGCTGACTTTGCCGCGAGCCACCGCATTGACTACGCCTCCGTACTGGTCTCTAACCCTGCCTGTCCTCCATCCGTCGGACGTGCAACTGCCCTTGGCAGTGATGCTCTAGAGGATAGGCAGTACGAGCTAGCTCTCCTTGCGGCTGCTGTACCTCATCTCTATGCCATCCTTGTGTCCCCTGAGTGTGACCCGGACGCCCTGGACGTCCCTACGCTGAGGAGGTCTCGGGGGCTAGGGAAGTCCAATGGATACAAGTCATGGAGGAAGACATGGTATCTTATAGATCCACTGGCACTTACGTCGATGCAATTCCTCCACCTGGGGCGAACATAGTCGATAACATGTGGATCTATAAGGTGAAGCGCCCGCCTGGATGCGTGGTATGTGGCTAGAGGTTTCAGTCAGTGAGAGGGTTTGGACTTCTTCCAGACCTTCTCCCTTACCCCGAAGATGACTACGCTTCGGGTGCTCCTCCACATAGCTGCACAACATGACTACGAGCTGCACTTGACAGCCCTATTGCAGAGCAGCCTACACGAGCAGATCTACATGCGGCGCCCACCAGGCTACACCGGATCCTTCGCTCCTGGGACCCATTGGAGCCTGCGCTGCCCTATCTACAGTCTGCGCAAGGCGCCTTGTGAGTGGCACGACACGTTCCGCACTACACTTGCAGCTCTCAAGTTCTTCCCGTCCTCTGCTAACCCCTCGCTCTTTGCTCCTGCTAGTAAGACTCTCTTCTACATACTTGTATACATAAATGACCTTATCTTTGCTACTCTATACAGAGTCACATCGGCCTTAGTGAAGGCTGAGCTACTCGGGCAACATGCATGTATAGACATGGGAGAGCTACTGCGCTATCTGGGCTTGGAGTTCTCTCATGACTGTGCAGCGCGCACGGTCACGCTCTCCCAGTCCCATATGGTGCAGCAGATCCTCCAGATGTTCGGCCTTCAGTTCTTGTCGGCACAGCCCACCCCTCTACGTTTCGAGCCTAGTGGTTCATATGCAGAGACCATGTACCTGATGTATTGCACTCGTCCAGACCTAGCGTACACTCTCAGTATCTTTGCTTGCTTTGTTGCGATTGGCAGACACCGACCAGAGCACTGGTCGGCTGCCAAGAGGGTGTTGCGGTATCTGGCGAGTAAATCAGGACTGGGGCTTGTGCTGGGAGGACAGGAGCCAGTGGTCCTTACTGGACACACGGACGCGTCGTAGGTTGACAAACTTGGAGACACTCAGGTCCTTACAAGGCTTTTGCTTTAGTCTTGGTGCAGGTGCAAACTTGTGGTGGTCCATTAGGTTGTCATCTGTAGCTCAGTCCAGTTGTGAGGCAGAGACCTATGCTGGTGCTATGGCCACTCAAGAGCTCTGTTGGTTGACGTTCTTGCTAGAATTAGGTGAACGTCCTAGGTCTGCCCAGTCGTGTTTGCTGGTAATAGTGCCATCATCCTCCTGCGTCCAGAAGCTCGACTTCAGGACAAGGCCACGCACATCCAACTGCGGTACTTCCTGCTGCATGAGTTGCAGCAGCGCGGCTAGGCCCAGTAGTACAGTTCATATATTCTCCGTGCAGTTTATATGGGGTACATAGATTCTCCGTGCCATGCCCTAGTCAACTTATTTCTCCTCGTAACAAGCATGTCAAGTGTCGTATGTGAAATGATAAGTGTAATCCGATTCTTGATGACCTCAAAGAGCATTGCTTGTCTGTATCCATGCACTAGACTAGACATAAAACCAACTGCATGCAGTAAGCCAATGTCACCATAAAACTATTCAAAACAGCAGAGCGGAAATGTAATCAAAAGGGAGAATAGATGCGCCAATTCAGCACCCATAAGGGTGCAATTAAACATCTTCAACAAGCATTTCAAACCCTGTAATAAAGGGTTTCCTGTCAAAGTTGGGGGTTCCTATAGAGATGGAATCTTTCTGCTTATGGGGTTTCCTTTGGGATCTTCCCTTTCTTCCCTTCCAAACTCTTCCTTGCTCCTCTAATTCCTTATGAGATTCTTGGACCTTGATCGAACTTAGAGATTGAGTCAAGATCTTCTCCTACACCATGCCCCCCCGTGCGTCAAAATTCATAGCATTGTGAATACTCCTTTAATCGTGGTGATTCAAAATGGGAACAATCTATGAAATCAAGCGCTACAACATATCCAAGTTTCGTGAACTTCCAACAGCAATATTTTCGTCGGAGACAATTCCTTATCGTAATAAGCTGTTCAGAGCTTTGCGCACTGGATTAGAGCGGTTTAGAGCTCTGAGTGCCTCAATTGACTAGACTAGAACCTTGAATAGAGGAAATGGCTGCACCCTGAGAGTGGGATGCATGCCCATCTTCTACCGTAATCTCCCGGTATGATTACCCCCTCGAAAAGTACTCCATGAAGCTTCTTTCCACACAGAGGGTCTTCACAAAGGGATTGTGAGGGAAATATCATTTAAGGACCCCCAAATTATCTCAGAAGTGTTTCTGTACTCGTTTCTATTTTCAAATTCTTGACGCATCTTGAAAGCAACCCCATTGCCCACATGCCTCACAGTCAGGATGTCCTCCCGATGCCTCAGCACATAGAGGATCGCTGCAGGAAGCCCTTGAACTTTGACACGGCAAGAACGAGACCGGAAAATCTGTCGCGCGTCTGTAACAGGCCGTTATAAAAGTGTACATGTATATATCAATCTTGTGAAGTAAGAATTAAACTTCGATGTGTCTTAATAGCTACCTTCCTCTAATATGTCCGCCCAAACGATTTCCAATTAATATTTAACAGGACCTAGGGTGATCAGACCTGGAGATTACGGTACTTTTTAAGAAACCCCAAGCCTCCCGGCAACCCTTTTACGGATGTGCACTCATCGCTGGGCTAGGAGTGTTATATTTGTTATATCCTAGCTAGGTCAGTTCCTATGGGGTGCAACCCCACTATTGTATCTCTCTCGGCATTCCCTTAGCAAAACTTTCCTCCTGCTAACCTGAATATGGCATCTAGAGCTAAGTTATTGATCCCCTCCATGCTTCCGCCCTAGCACACGTTCTAGCATAGTGCGTCCCTCCTACTAGCCTTGTGACGGCTCACTGTTGCGATCCCGTCACTCACCTCGTAGCCAGCGCCAGCACTAGCTAGCACGCGCCAGCACTAGCTAGCACGCGCCAGCCTGTGCCAGCCATCGCCAACCAGTGTCAGCTAACCAGCGCCAGCCAAAGCCAGCCAGCGCAAGCGCTCGCCAGTCAGCGCCAGCCAGTGCCAGCCAGCGCCAGCCAGCACCAGCACCAGCCATCGAGAGCGAGCCACTGCCAGCGCCAGCCAGCGAGCAACAGCCAGCGTCAGCCAGTGCCCGCCAGTGCCAGCCCGTGCCAGCCGGCCAGCCAGCTTGCCGTAGCTAGCCATTGACTGCTGTGCCTGCTCTGCCCGCTCTGCTCGCTTTGCCAACCGCCAGCACTAGCGCACACCACCAGTGCCAGCCGCCGGCAACTATCCATCAGCCGCCAGCACCAGCCGCCAGCACCAGTGGCTAGCCACCAGCAGCCGGCCGCCGGCTCCAGCTGCCACCGGCAACCAGCTGCCGACTGCCAGCCACCAGCCGCGAGCCGCCACTAGCCGCGGCCAGCCGCCGACCACCAGCCACCAGCGGCAGTTACCCGCCAGCCGCTAGTTGCCAGTCGACCGCCATCCTCGTGCGTTCCCCCGTGCCCTGTCGGCTGTCATTCACCCTGTGCCACCAGTCCTAATGCCTCATCATTTGCTCCTCGACGTGCTGCTCTTCGTAACTCCTCTCGGTCCTACTTCCTCCCCATTTTCTCCCCACTCCTCCTGGCCGCTCCTAGCCTACCGCAAGTATGGCGGCCTCCAATATCTTTGTTCTGTGCCTGGATGCTGAGGGTCGGGCGATCAAGTTCACCACCTCGCAGGAGATTGTGTTCCTACAGCTGACGAGCCAGCACATGGACAACAAGTCCCTGGAGGCTCACATCTCTAGTGAGCTCCCTACCCCCACCTGCCTTGGTAGTCTTGCTACTGATGCGACGTCGGGGCAGCAGGCTGAGCACGCTGCTGCCCATACCGCTTACTCAATCTGGGCGTCCTGCGATGCCACTACTCGTGAGGCCATCCTCAGGTGCCTACCGATTAACGAGCACTCCCACTTTGTGGGGGCCGTGTCGGCCCGCGCCCTTTGGACTGTCATTCTTGCTAGGTCCTCCACCCCATCGTCTACCACTCTTGGTCGCCTCCTCCTCCCCTTCTTCCCCGACTTGACCTCCTTCACTACTGTAGCAGACCTAGTCGAGCACCTGCTTTCCCTCAAGGCCCACTAGTGTGCGCCATGTATGGAGACCCACTTGGCAGCAGCACCGCCACCCCTCTACGCCACTCTCTACTTCCTCGTCACCTGCCTCCCTGACTGCCTTGCCCCTGCGTGCGACGCGCTCCTTACCCGCCACCCCTCTGAGCTCACTCTCGACCTCTTTTCCAGCTCTTTGACTGAGATAGAGGACCGCTTCAGCGCCATCACTGGCTCAAATGGCGCGCCGGTGGTCCCTATATTTCCGGGCAGTGCTCCCTCCCAGGTGATTGTCTCTACTGCCTCCGCCTCCGTTGCAGAGACTGTGATGGAGACTGCCGTGAGAGCCACAGCGTCAGGCCAATCTTATGGGCGACACCGTGACAAAGGGCGTGGCCCCTTTACAGCGGCGGGTGGTGGGGGTGCTGGAGGTGGTGCGGGTCTTGCGGAGGCAAGAGAGTAGCAGCAATCGACGCGGCAGCCTCAGCGGCAGCAGCAGCAGTTGTCAAGGGGGCAGCAGCAACAACATCCGTCGTGGGGGCCGCAGGGCCCTGGGAGAAGCAGCCGTGGTGGAGGTCGTGGTGTTTGGGCCCTGGAGCCACAGGTTCCCTGGGGTTCGCGTGGCTCCTCCTTTGGCCAGGGCGGTGGCGGTCCAGCCGACGTTGTTACATGTTGTTACATGTTTGTACCATCTCCAGACCGGCCCTTTTGCCGGCACGGTCTGCGGCCTTTCGGAGCACCCTCCTGCCTGCTGCTACTGCTGCCTGGATGACATGTACCGCCGCCAGTTTAGGGCGCACGTGGAGCTCCCTGACCTGCCTTCTCTGCTCCGTAGTGGCCTTGCGATCTTTGAGCTAGACATGACTCAGATAGTTGTTGCTTTGTGTTCTGTGTCTTCTATGTACTATGATGACTCTAGTGCTGCTGGATCTTATTATTATCATGCTGTGTGTAGCCTAGATGCCTATGTTGTGTATTGTTTAGGCATCTCTGCTGTGTGTAGTCTAGGCTCCCCTATTGCGTCAGGTGTAGGCTCTCCTAGCATCCCCCCTTTGGCCCGAGCTGAGGTGGCTCTTGTGAGAGGATGAGGCTTGCCAAATCCTTGAGGACATCCATTTTCATATTTGCTATTTATCTTGTGTCATTCTGTGTGTTTTTCCTTTTGTGAAATCCCTACACCCTTTCTTATACATTGGTATATTATATATCATATGCGTTAGAGTATTTCGGACTCTCCTTGCGTGACACGTTTTTTGTTTCGTGGAGTGTTCCGCAACCGTCACCGTATCTCTAGAATCCATACCGTGCTTCTAGGTGGTGTTCTTACGGACAGTTCCACTCATTTCTAGAACTCTCTTAGAAGGTCCTAGTTACCCTTTCCGAGAGTTCTCGTAGGTAAAAATAGCATTAACTCTTTGCTTGAATTCATACAATTCTGGAATATTCATTCAAGCTTCCACTAAATCTCGACCTTGTGACAGCTCTCTCCTTCACCCTCGACTCTGGCGCGTCTCACTGCTTCTTCCGCAACCACACTACACTCACACCGCTTCCAGCACCTGTATCGGTCTCCCTAGCCGACGACCTGCCGCAGTCGTCGCCCGCAGCTCTACAGTTCTCTTCTGTCCTGCTGTCCCGTCCGGCTCCCTTACAGGTCTGCATATCCCCACGTTTGCCAGGAACCTGGTGGGTGTCAGTCATATTCAGGACCTTGGCGTCGCCCCCACGTTCCATGGCCACGAGCAGTACGCACTCTGTACGGATGCCACCACGGGTGCCCACCTGGCCACCTTTGACCGTGATATTGCGTCCGTCTCTTCACACTGCACACAGAGTCCCCTCATGTAGATGCGTCCAGTCTGGTAGCCACGTCCTGCTCCTGTCACTCCCTCGCCCACCCCGACACTCCTTTGGGACCACCGCTTAGGTTATCTTGCTCTCCCACAGCTTCGTCACATGTCACAGCACCGTCTTGTTAGTAGTCTTCTTGGGACGCTCCCAGCCCTGCCTGCGTCAGTGGGGTCGCCACCATGCGGCTCCGTGCCCTTCTCGTCCCAACCTGGGGCCTCGTCTGGACCCTTCGGCGATTGCTGGTTAGCATCGTCCTGTGGTCGACGGGGTGCACATGCACACAGGGACGGACATGGGGGGGTGTGGGTCCATCGGAGTGTCTGGAGTCATGGTACATGCTCCGGGAGTTAACACGCGGAGAACGTCCAGTGTCAGCGTGCAATGTGAGATCATGAGAGCACGGGGTCGTCGTGTTTGGCCATAGCATTGAATACATGACACATGCTCGCTCGGGGGGGCACGAGGGGGGTTCAAGGGGACGGATGGGGAAGTATGAATGGCTGCGAGAGGAAAAGAGCATAGAGTGCGAAAGGCTGCATGGGATGGCAAGGGAACATAGCGGATATAGACACATGGAATGCACGACAAGATACCGGAGAGATGCAGCAGACATGCATAGAACTCCCGATCATTCATGCGTTGGACGCCCAACTCTAGAGGGTGTGTGCTCACCTCCGCGCCGTCCACACTTTCTGCTGTCGCCGATGTGCGGGCACGATGCTTGGACCGGGGTCGCGTTTTTGGATATGGCTCCTCCAATGCCACCCTCCACTCGCGCCAGCGCAACCACTTCCGCCGCCTACCGGCACCCGCGCTGCCTCCGTCACTGCCGCCACCCCTCCCTCCGCCACGCCCCCCCTTGGGGCATCGGCCCCTACCCGGATGAGGCTGCACTGAAGCCACCGCTGCGGTCTCAGCAGCAGGGGCTGTCTTAGCGACAGCGACAGAACCGTCAGAGTAAGTGCACTGGGAGGGGGCATAGCCCCCGAAGATAGGGACCGCTGCAGTACTGCTAGACTGAGCGATAGCTCACTGGCAAGTCTCTATCGCAGACACGGTGGCGACAATCTCGGTAAGGGTGAGGTCAATGGGGTGGAGACCGAGGAAGTGGTCGCGGGAAGTTGCTAGGCGGTCGGGAAGGCACGTGGCAAGAAAGGACAGGGTAGCGTTGAGGGCGGGAAGGCAGTACAATGAGTTGGGCCTCAATGCTAGCAGCGCGGTAGCTAGTCTGAAGAGTGTGCAAGTGAGTGGCAAGATCAGCGACAGTGGGGAAGGACGCAAGATTAGTAAAGAGCAGGGGGGGGGGGAGCAGGAGATGGCCGGCAGAGGCCGAGGAAGGAGTGGAATAGCGCGCAATGACAGCATCTAAGTAGTCGTGCGCAGTCTCTACCGTCTGAAAGTGGGGACACTCGGACAGGGGGAAGGCGTGACCATCAGACGAAATTTTCAGGGCTGTCTGACTATTCCGACGAAGTTTACAGGCCTGTCTAATTTCTTCGAATATTAGTCTAGCATACGCATCCTTGGACATAATTCCTACAGCTTTTAAAATAGCTGAAATAACCTAACACTCTAGGCCAGAAATACAAGTCAGAAATCAATCTACCATTAAATATGTAACCCAACGACACTACATGACAGCATCTACTCACTTCACTAGCCAGTAGCACTTCAATAGCACGTCATTGACAGTCGGTCGAGCATACAATCATGCTGACATAGGACTTCACTCATCTTCACTGTCACTTGCAAAGGGGTTGTCCTGCTGCTCCTCTTCACTCTCAGAATCCAGGTGAATCGCAGTAGCCTTGCCTATTGCCTTCCTCCTCCAGTAGGCGACTCCAGGGTCCTCCTCCTCAGCTGCCGCTTCTGCTTCGGCCATTGCTGCAGCTTGCCGGGCTGCCCGAATCTGCTGCTACTGCTGCTCTCTTGGCTGCTCTCTTGGCTGCTCTCTTGGCTGCTCTTGCTGCCTCTTATATCTTCCTCTTCTGCGGGCGTGCCGCTTGTGCCATGACAACCTCCTTTGCCGGCCGCCAATTTTTCCCTGCCCGCCACCTCTCCACCATAGAGTCCCACTCCATGTCGTAATCGAGGAGAGAAATGGACAGAAGATCCGACAGCTTCGCGTCGCACAGGTTCCCGCGCAGCCAGCTCTTTATTACATTCTGGCGACTGAAACCCTGCTTGCACTCGACAATGCTCAGAGGAAGCACTGCCACAGCGATCCACAGATGCACCACGTTCAGGTAGGTCGTCTGCCAGTCAGGGGATCGTAGCATGTTCTTCAGGCCGTCGAGAAAGCCGTAGTCCTTGCAATGTGTTGACATGATAGTCGTAAACTGAGTCAGTTCCTTCTGAGCCTTTGTCCAATTGATGCCTGGAATAAGGGTGGGGCAGGCGCAGGACACGGAGGGGAAATCATGGAGTGAGCACAATTGGGAGAAAATTGCAATTGCATAGTCAATACATGCGCAAATCAATGGGTTTTGGCAGTGAGGACCGAGGAATGGAGAAACTAGCCGCGGAACAGCTTGCTGTAGTTGAGGGTTCACCAGGCAGGGTATCGGGAGAAGAGGGTTCACGCTTGTACAGGTTGCATAAACCTGTCAGCCACAGTGGAAATCGTCGCTCCCGCTTCTGGATGGTCCGTGGATACGCTCCCTGCCAGAAGAGCTTGGAGCAGTTTAGGGTTTTGAGATCTGCTAAGCGGGAATCAATGCTGTCCAGCAGCCCGAGCACGAACACAGTTGCCATGGTCATCAGTGACTTAATGTCCCCGCCACTGATCTGTCCAGGGAGAGCCTTCTCGTGCAGCGTTTAGGTGTGGATGAGCCTGGTGCCATCACCGTCTACGCCCTCGACCGTCACCTCGCGGTTATGTGGTGATGAGTGCTTCTTGATGAACTCCACTAGGGCTGTGTTGCCACGACCAAAGGCCTCGCCATAGTTGACGTAGCGGCTGCGCAGAGTTAGCTTGGTGTTGTCCACCATTTGGCAAACGTGGCTAACGTCGACCTGAAGGAAAAACAGAGAGATATTAGAAATGAGTCATTTATAAAGCCGCACATCCGCCAGCAGTAGCATTTACCTGGCGGCGCTGAAACTTCAAGTTGAGCAGGTTGAGCTCGTTGAGGACATCGGCAAGGAAGTAGAGTAGGAAATGGAATTTCAAGCTAATTACCATGGTGTACGCCTGCCGGTCATGCTCCGACAGGAGTATGATGGCGGCAGGGAATACCTCGACTAGCCTCTGGATGGCCTCACCTCGGGATAACCATCTGATGTTGTGGATTCCCTGCAACTCCAGGTTCGTCTCTGAGATGACATCCTGGAGCTGCTTGAAACGTGAATGCAAGACAATAGACCTGCCAAGGACCTCTGCAAGTGACTTCACGACCTTGTCAACAGTGGCAAGGTCGGGAAAGTCAGCTGCCGCATCCTTGGCAGCAAGAGCTTCCCTGCACACAAGGTAAGCATGTGCTTTTAATTTGGTGCCTCATAATACTGCCCTTACCTATGTGTAACACAGTGGCAAGAGACTAGGTGCAGGATGCGGGATCGCAGCCGTGCCACCAGCCCGGTCGAAGCGCCCGTCATGACGCTCGCGCCGTCCGTGCTGATGCCGCAGATCTTCTGGAGGTCCACGCCGGTTGCCTCGAGATGCGTGAGGAGGATAGCTTGCAGCGAAGCCGCATCGCATTTGTCCACTGTGAGGTGCGCATAAAACTCGGTGACGACCTCCTCATCCCGTTGGAAAGTCAAGTAGACGATGAGAAGCTTCCCCCGCCGCCTGTCCGTACTCTCGTCGAGCTGAATGCCGAGGTACGGGCTTGCCAGGATGTGCTTCAACTGCTTTGCGCGCAAGTAGGCCACCATGATTTCGACTAGCTGGGCGAAACCGTACCTGCAGAGTTAAACAGACAAGTCAGTCGTGTATTTTGAAGCTTAAAAACGACAGCCAAGCCGGACAATAACATAAGTCATGGTGAGAGGGTGTGTCATTCGACTACACTCACTCTGAATAATACGTGCCGTTCTCCTTCAGGGCCATGTCCGGAGTCCCCTGCTCTGCCATGAATTGAACCAACGAAACAAACAGGGCGATGGGGGCGTCAGATTTGCAGATAAAGTGCACAATGGCAAAGAGCCTCTTCAAACGTCGTGCGTCCTCATCCCCGTTCTCAAATTCCACAATACTCCTCTGTTTCTTCATCTTGCCATCCTGATGCGCCTTTGCCGCCATCGCTGCCTCATGCTTGATGCTGTGATCGTGCTTCCGCATGGTCTGCTTCTGAATGTCGATGCCGCCCTCCCCATAGCGCCCATACTGGTTCGTTGGCTCTCCGTGCGTGATGCAGATGGTGCACTTCATGCACGGACGACCTTCCTTCGTCTCCGAGATGAACAGCCAGGGGAAGTGACGTTGCCATTGCTCACTGCACTTCAGCTGCAGCTCCTCCAGTGTCAGCGGCCATGGACCGTCGTCCACAATGTCGTCCAGTGAATCAGGGGTCGACAGTCCAGCATCTGACGTGAGCGCGGCAGGTGGAGTAGTTGGCGTGGAGGTGGGTGATCGCGGCCTCCCGAATGTCAGCTTGCGCTGCTTGTACTTCGTCTTCCCAGGGTACCTGGTGGGTAAGACAGGGCCAGCAGAGAAGAGAGGGGCCGGTGCACCAGCAGTCGACGGGCTAGCGACGCGAGGAGAGGATGGGGGGAGCGGGCTGCGGACACACTCTTCAACGTCTACTTCTGGCAGCAAGCCGTCGAAGCGCGGGGTGCTGGGTGTAGCCTCGGAGGATGGAATCGAAAGAACCACGGCAGGCTGAGATGCAATTAGGGGCGAAGCAGGCAGCACGGTAGGAGGTGAAGCAACGGGATGGGGATTAGGAGGCGCAGCAGTAGGCGCCACAGCAGCAGTCGAGGGACTATGTGGCGTCATGGTAGACGGCGACAATGCGGGCGGTGGACTAGGAGGCGCTACCGCGGGTGGCGCTGTAGCGGGCTCCACTCTAGCCGCCGTCATGGTCTGTGGAATGACCGACGGCGCCAAACTAGCGGGCTCCGGGCAGGAAGGAACCGCAGACAGCACAGGGGAAGCAGCAAACTGGCTGCACGTTTTGCGGCCTAGAAGATACAGCGCCGAGATCGACGGAGCAGCAGTCGAGGGCTGTCGCGAAGAACTAGGTATGGCTGATGGGGCGCTGACCCCAGCAGCGTCTGTTGTCATGGGGCCTGTCTCACGATCGCGCAAGCCAGAAACAGCCGCAGAGGAGCATAAACTACACGCTTAGAGTCGTGCAGCTAGCCATAGGGAGCTGTTGCTGCTTGTGCTATGCATGAACGCTTGAAAGGAGGAATGATGGGTTAGGGGGGCAAACTGGGGGGACTTTCATCTCCCTCCAAGCGCCTTCGTTCGTGCGCCTCGACGCATGGTGTGGGACGCAGCCGGCAATGCATCACTCATGTCCTTGCATCTTTGCCTGCCGAGGACAAAATGTGCTGGCGCAATGCTGCCAGGATCATTTTGCTCAATGCTGTCACGGGCGCCGACAATACGCTAAGGGACAACGCCCTGACATAATACCGCCACACTGAGTCCTGCGCTGTGCCTGGCTGGAGTGCCGACACCCTGCTAAGAGACAACGGCGTGGCAGCTTCTGAGTCAGAGGACAGCTAGGGGCCCGAGGTTTTCGACAGCGTGGATGCGACCTCACGCGATTTCATAATTACCGTAATCCCCCGTATAAAGCACCCTATGGTGTTAATAAAAATGCAGCAAAATTTTGGGCTGGGTGTAATTAAAGGCCAAAAAAATAAAACACCCAGGAGTTATGGAATGTGCATATGGTTTTTATAATTGGAATTCAAGTGTGCCTGTTTCACCACATTCATTTGAGTCAGATACCCACTTTTGGTCATCTCATTGCATACTGGACGATATTCCCGATCTGCATGCCACATTGGCTGTGAGCATGCAGTGTCAAGGAGGATGCTGTCAGAACAACCAATGAGCACACGTTTAATTTGGCGGGACGCGCGAAAGTCGAGTACAGTCTCAAACTTTCGGATTTGTTTTCGTCGATTTTTTTTTCGTTCGGGCAGATTCGTCTCCTACCTAAGAGCGTAGCCTCTTCGCAGGGAACCTTCCCAGGCTCGCGAGCTACAGTGTCGCGAATTCTGACGCGAAATGTTTTTGTGCTGTTCCGTAAGGTGCAACGTCAGGTTCAGCCTGTCGAGATTCATGGGCATGTTTCAAAACCTTTGTTCAGGCGACATTGTTTCCGACACGCGGGAATCTGTACAGTAAATTTTCGGCGCGAGCAGTTTTTTTTTGCGATTGAGCCGCGGAACGACGCAACACGAAATTCTGGCGTTTCCTGCTAGAAATGGAGATTCTAGTGGCAGGGGGGTGTTCAAATGTTTTCACGTCCGAGAGTAGGGTGTTGTTGTTAAAATTATATTGAGTTATATAATTGATAGGCTTGGTAGTGTTACTGAACCTTTCTGTAGAGGGTACAATCTCCTCCTTGTACCTCTCTCTCTTCCTAGTCCAACCCTTCTTTCTCGTCAACTTTTCTCCTACTCCTAGATCTACTTGCCTCACGCCATTCCATGGCGTCCTTCCTTCCTTCCTAGCTAAGCTAGGTTCCTAAGTTTAGTTCCTATCCTAAGCTTCTTTGAGATGGTATCAGAGCAGGAGATCCTCCCTGCTGGGCCGCCTCCTCACGCTTCCGCCATTTACTCCTCACCCTCATTCGCTCGAGCGGCCATGGCGGCCGCGTTTTGCTGCAGTGGCGACGTCGCGCTGCCACTGGCCGCGTCGTGCCGCGACCGGCTCGACGCGCTGCCGTGGAGTCGGGCCGTCGTTCTGCAGTCGCAGCGTCGACGTCCCGCTGCGGCATCGACGCTGCCTCTGCCGTCGCGACGTCGACGTCCTGCTGCAGCGTCGACGTCGCTCTATGACGGCGCCGTCGGGCCGCAGCCGGTTGCGCAACGCCTGTGACGCCGCCACCGCCCGCACGCCAACTGTCCCCCCTTTCCCCTGTCGCCTCCTCTTATCCACAGTCGCCGCAGACTCTCGGCAGTCGTCCCCCTGTCGCGGAGGTTAGACACGCCGCCGGAAGGGCGGGGGCCGCTGCACTCACCGCCGCCGTAAGCCGAAGCCGTCGCCGTCGCCGCTGCCGTCGCCGCAGGCCGTTTGCCGCCGCACGCCCGTCGTCGCCGTCGCTGTCGCCGCGGTCGGGACTGCCGCCGTCGCCATCTCCACGGCCTTTTGGGCCCTGCTGGGAGCATTGTGGCTGATGGGACTGGGGGTGCTAGGTTAGGGGGTGTGGGGGTGTGTGTGGGCTTGTGACTACCAAGCCTAGGGAGTGTGTTAAAATTATATTGAGTTATATAATTGATAGGCTTGGTAGTGTTACTGAACCTTTCTGTAGAGGGTACAATCCCCTCCTTGTACCTCTCTCTCTTCCTAGTCCAACCCTTCTTTCTCGTCAACTTTTCTCCTACTCCTAGATCTACTTGCCTCACGCCATTCCATGGCGTCCTTCCTTCCTTCCTAGCTAAGCTAGGTTCCTAAGTTTAGTTCCTATCCTAAGCTTCTTTGAGAGTTGTGTATATCCAGAAAAATTAAACACCCATACCCGCTCAAGCTACCCGGGGGAGCTTAATTCCGGCGGGTGTTTTAAACGGGGGATTACGGTACGCATGGCACAGGGAATGACCGAATCTGGCAGACAAGCTGCCTTGTGGCCTAGTGGGCACATTTGTTTGTTTCAGACGAAAATGTACTCGTCTGAAAACTCAGACGAACGAAACATTTCACGCAGTCTGATTTTTCAGACGAAGTAAAAACGTCTGTCAGATGAACCTAAAAAATCAAGTGTCTTTCAGACGGAATTAATAAAGTGGTCTTGAAAATCAGATGAACCTAAAAAATCAAGTCTGATTATCAGACGATCAGACCGAATTCGTCTGCTGTCAGGGGCCCTGATAATAAGTGAAAGAAATGTGTGTAGGCAAATGCAGTGGCAGCATAACAAGATTGCCCAACGAAAATCACACATGCTTCCATTTGTACCGTATGCCATTCATTGGCTTGGCTGTAGAAGAAAGGAAACGATACTGGTCTGCTACCCACCTATCTTCCGCGGCACGAGGGGGTACCGCTTATTTCGGTCCAGAATTACCCTGGGCCTGTCTGGTCATTTCCACGATTAGGTCCTTCACATCCCTGCAGGTGGTACGGGGAGGGCAGGAAGTATATGAGGCCATGGCGTGCCATACACCAGAGCAAGGGCATGTGCTAGCACAGCGACAGGACAAACACAGCAGTAGTACTAGCACTGGCAGGGAGAGTTGTGAGTAGAATGAGTGCGTTGTGAAGCACGTCAGCCACTCCCCCAGCTCTACCCACTTTCAGACCTCTCATCCCTCCCTTGTCTCGATTCTCTTACTTGCCCCAACGCCTCTCACTTTCTGCTCGAGGCAGGGCGGGGGAAGGGCAGGCGCACTCGAGACAGCTGGCCCTTGAGAGGCGTCTGGTGGTGGGGATGGTGGGATGGTGGGATGGTGGGATGGTGGGATGCTGGGATGCTGGGATGCTGGGATGCTGGGATGCTGGGATGCTGGGATGCTGGGATGCTGGGATGCTGGGATGCTGGGATGCTGGGATGCTGGGATGCTGGGAATGGTAGCATAAGGAGGAATGAGGCGGGAGAGAGGGGGCCATGGGGAGGAGAGAGCGAATGGAATGGAACGCGAGGACATTACTCAACAAGCGAGGCTTGTGTGGAATGGCAATATCCAGATTGAAGTGCGGGCGCTAGCAATTGTGGCAAGAAGTGCAAGGGTGTGAGAGACGGCGACTGACCTCCACCAGGAATCCGAATCGGTCCACGTAAAGGATCTTCGCTGACGGCACCTGATGCTCGCATGCCAACGCACCACATGGTCACAGGCACAGCTCACACAGCATAGTGAGCGGGAGGGACAGTTGACACAGCATAGTGAGCGGGAGGGAGAGTCGACACAGCATAGTGCGAGGGAGGGAGAGTTGACACAGCATAGTGCGAGGGAGGGAGAGTTGACACAGCATAGTGCGAGGGAGGGAGAGTTGACACAGCATAGTGCAAGGGAGGGAGAGTTGACACAGCATAGTGCAAGGGAGGGACAGTTGACACAGCATAGCGCGAAGGACAATTGACACACATAGTTGACACTTGAACCAGCAGTGATGCTCAACGTAAGCTGTATCAAGCAGAATGCATCAACGTAAGCTGTATCAAGCAGAATGTAAAAAAACGTAAATTTGCATCAACAGCAGAACACACATCCTAGCTATTCCAAGTGGTGTCAGCAGGCAAGGCCATCCGTGCAGCCATGAGCGAATCACAGCATGCAACAATATACGCAGCAACATGCTCACAAGTGGTGCAGGTGGCATCATCCAGCGTTGTGCGCCCCACCCACCCAGGCACAGCCCCACTCACCGCCACCTGCACTGCCTCACCTCACCTCCACTCCACCCGTACTGCCTTGCCTCACCTCCACCTGCAGTGCCCCATGCACCATGGCTCTGATGGCGTCCTCATGGTCACTGTTCATGTGGGCCTGCCATGGCACACGAGCACACAGTGGGGTATGGTGGTGCCATGTGGCACGGAGCGTGCCATGTGCACACAGTGGGGTATGGTGGTGCCATGTGTGCAACGAGCGTGCCATGTGCAGTGTGCACACAGTGGGACACCAACACGGACGACAGGGGCAAGGAAAGACAGGTGAGAAGAGCCGCCGTGCTATCCACGTCACGAGGGAGCACCATTTCGGCGCCATGACTTTATGTGGCAGCGACTGTGAATATAGAAAATAGAGGGTAGATGCTTGCAAAAACCTTTGTGTATTTTTTTTTAAAAAAAATTGGTAACCGGTTTCGGCACTCAACCACAAAGGAAAAGGAGAGCAAGCAAGCTAGCTATATACCGATCCTAAGGACTCCCACAAGGCATTCCTCCACGGGGTCGCAAGGGTTGTAACGAAGCAAACTAGAAATAGAAACAGTAAACTAAAACCTACTGTAGTCTAACTCTTATGAGCAGAAATAAAAATATTCCCAACTCGCTTCGGAAGCCTCCACACAATTATAGCGCTTCTTGAATGAAATGACCCATGTGACATTGTAACGAGATGACTTTTGAGTCGACTCAAATTGTTCCCCAGGCGCGAACGGTCAACCAGCGGGTTGAGCAAGAGTTTCAGCACCAGGGGGCCGCGGTCAGAAGAGATGCGAGTAGTAGAGGCGCGCTGGAGAAATTCTCCATGGCTAGCAAAAGAAACTGACTAGAACACCGGAATAAAAAATTCCTCTGGGTACCCACGAGTAGACATGGTCAAAATGCGATGCAATGTGATATTGCATCACATTCTGTCTTATCGCGCAGTATATCGCAGCGATGCGATATCGCATCGCTGCGATATGTAAAAAAAAAAAAAAAAAAACCAAAATCGCATATCGCGTTTTAGGGTGCGATATTGAAAAATATCGCACCCTAAAACGCGATATATCGCGCGATGCGATATAATATCACGTCACACCAAGGGCCACTGTTTTCTGCTTGAAAACATGTTTCCCCACACCACATGGCGAGGCCATGGCGGCTCGCGCGGAGTTAGGTAAGTGAAAATGACGGGAGATGGGGAAAAGTGGTGCCTGTCTCATGTGGAGCTCATGTGGAGCGTGTTAGAGGGGTGCGGGTTGGATTCTGTAGATGCAGGCTTGAGCAACGGGTTGGGTCGGGTCAGGTAACCCGACCCGAACCCGACTTTTTGACGGGTCGGGTCGACATCCGCGGAGGGTTGACCTGACCCTCGGGTACCCGACCCGACCCGACCTGACCGACTAAACCAGACCCGTCGGGTCGGCTTATTACCCGTCCCTGCCCCTATGCCAACCTGACCCGACCCGACCCGAAATCGGGTCAGGTAGTACCCGACCTATTAAACCCAGGTCGGGTTGACATTTCCTGAACTGCGACCTGACTTGACCCGACCCGACCCGACATCGGGTAGGGCAAAGTCGGGTCAGGTCGGGTCGGGTCGGGTTTATGCTCAACCCCATGCAGGGGAGGTTAGCGCGGTTGAAGTGGTGGAAATTGGTTGGAGTTCCAACCAATTGACTTTGGGGGTCGAAATTTCAGTCCAACCCCCTAAATCCCTTCAACCACACACCACCACATCCCATTCAGAAATCCCACTCGCCCACCGCCCACCACCACCCATAACAAATTTGAACCTCCACCCAACTCCCCTCTCTCTACCCCACTGGACTCCATCCCATCTAGAATTCCCAACCCTTCCTCTAATGTGCACCAAGCTCCTCACACAAACACCTCCCCATCAATTACGCAAACCCCAAACTGCCGCATGTCATTTCCACCCGCCATGAAGCACACGGAACACTCGAAGCACACGGAACACTCGAAGCACACGGCACACTCGAGGCACACGGCACACTCGAAGCACACGGCACACTCGAAGCACACGGCACACTCAAAGCACACCGCACACTCGAAGCACACGGCACACTCGAGGCACAGGGCACACTCGAAGCACACGGCACACTCGAAGCACACGGCACACTCGAGGCACACGGCACACTCGAAGCACACGGCACACTCGAAGCACACGGCACACTCAAAGCACACGGCACACTCGAAGCACACGGCACGCTCGAAGCACACGGTACACTCGAAGCACACGGCACACTCGAGGCACACGGCACACTCGAAGCACACGGCACACTCGAGGCACACGGCACACTCGAAGCACACGGCACACTCGAAGCACACGGCACACTCGAGGCACACGGCACACTCGAAGCACACGGCACACTCGAGGCACACGGCACACTCGAAGCACACGGCACACTCAAAGCACATGGCATACTCGAAGCACACGGCACATTCGAAGCACACGGCACACTCGAAGCACACAGCACACTCGAAGCACATGGCACGCTCAAAGAACACGGCACACTCGAAGCACATGGCACACTCGAAACACATAACGCACATGGCACACTCGAAACACATGGCGCACATGGCCCACTCGAAACACATGGCACGCTCGAAGCACATGGCACACTCGTAGCACATGGCACACTCGAAGCACATGGCACTCTCGAAGCACATGGCACACTCGAAGCACATGGCACGCTCGAAGCACATGGCACGCTCGAAGCACATGGCACGCTCGAAGCACATGGCACGCTCGAAGCACATTGCACGCTCGAAGCACATGGCATGCACGAAGCACATGGCATACTCGAAGCACATGGCACACTCGAAGCACATGGCACTCTCGAAGCACATGGCACGCTCAAAGCACATGGCACGCTCGAAGCACATGGCACGCTCCAAGAACATGGCACCCTCGAAACACATGGCACACTCGAAGCACACGGCACACTTGAAGCACATGGCACACTCGAAGCACATGGCAGACTCGAAGCACAACGCACACTCGAAGCACATGGCACCCTTGAAGCACATGGCACACTCGAAGCACATGGCACGCACGAAGCACATGGAACACTCGAAGCACATGGCACACTCGAAGCATATGGAGCGCTCGAAGCACATGGCACGCTCGAAGCACACGGCACACTCGAAGCACACGGCACGCTCGAAGCACACGGCACACTCGAAGCACACGGCACACTCGAGGCACACGGCACACTCGAAGCACACGGCACACTCGAGGCACACGGCACACTCGAAGCACACGGCACACTCGAAGCACAAGGCACACTCGAGGCACACGGCACACTCGAAGCACACGGCACACTCGAGGCACACGGCACACTCGAAGCACACGGCACACTCAAAGCACATGGCATACTCGAAGCACACGGCACACTCGAAGCACACGGCACACTCGAAGCACACAGCACACTCGAAGCACATGGCACGCTCAAAGAACACGGCACACTCGAAGCACATGGCACACTCGAAACACATAACGCACATGGCACACTCATAACACATGGCGCACATGGCCCACTCGAAACACATGGCACACTCGAAGCACATGGCACACTCGTAGCACATGGCACACTCGAAGCACATGGCACTCTCGAAGCACATGGCACGCTCGAAGCACATGGCACGCTCGAAGCACATGGCACACTTGAAGCAGATCGCAAACTCGAAACACATGGCACACTCGAAACACATGGCGCGCATGGCACACTCGAAACACATGGCGCACATGGCACACTCGAAGAACATTTCACGCTCGAAGCACATGGCACGCTCGAAGCACATGGCACCCGCAAAGCACATGGCACACTCGAAGCACATGGCACACTCGAAGAACATGGCACGCTCGAAGCACATGGCACGCTTGAAGCACATGGCACGCTCGAAGCACATGGCATGCTCGAAGCACATTGCACGCTCGAAGCACATGGCACGCTCGAAGCACATGCCACGCTCGAAGCACATGGCACGCTCGAAGAACATGGCATCCTCCAAGCACATGGCACCCTCGAAGCACATGGCACACTCGAAGCACATGGCACACTTGAAGCACATGGCACACTCGAAGCACATGGCACACTCGAAGCACATGGCACACTCAAAGCACATGGCACCCTCGAAGCACATGGCACCCTCGAAGCACATGGCACACTCGAAACACATGGCACACTCGAAGCACATGGCACACTCGAACCACATGGCACACTCGAAACACAAGGCACACTCGAAACACATGGCGCACATGGCACCCGCGAAGCACATGGCACACTCGAAGCACACGGCACACTCGAAACACATGGCGCACATGGCACACTCGAAGCACATGGCACACTCGAAGCACATGGCACACTCAAAGCACATGGCACCCTCGAAGCACATGGCACCCTCGAAGCACATGGCACACTCGAAACACATGGCACACTCGAAGCACATGGCACACTCGAACCACATGGCACACTCGAAACACAAGGCACACTCGAAACACATGGCGCACATGGCACCCGCGAAGCACATGGCACACTCGAAGCACACGGCACACTCGAAACACATGGCGCACATGGCACACTCGAAGCACATGGCACACTCGAAGCACATGGCACACTCAAAGCACATGGCACCCTCGAAGCACATGGCACCCTCGAAGCACATGGCACACTCGAAACACATGGCACACTCGAAGCACATGGCACACTCGAACCACATGGCACACTCGAAACACAAGGCACACTCGAAACACATGGCGCACATGGCACCCGCGAAGCACATGGCACACTCGAAGCACACGGCACACTCGAAACACATGGCGCACATGGCACACTCGAAGCACATGGCATACTCGAAGCACATGGCACACTCGAAGCACATGGCACACTCGAAGCACATGGCACGCTCGAAGCACATGGCACGCTCGAAGCACATGGCACGCTCGAAGCACATGGCACGCTCGAAGCACATGGCACGCTCGAAGCACATGGCACGCTCGAAGCACATGGCACGCTCGAAGCACATGGCACGCTCGAAGCACATGGCACGCTCGAAGCACATGGCACACTCGAAGCACATGGCACACTCGAAACACATGGCACACTCGAAACACATGGCACACACGAAGCACATGGCACACTCGAAACACATGGCACACTCGAAACACATGGCACACATGGCACACTCGAAACACATGGCGCACATGGCACACTCGAAGCACATGGCACACTCGAAGCACATGGCACGCTCGAAGCACATGGCACCCACGAAGCACATGGCACACTCGAAGCACATGGCACACTCGAAACACATGGCGCACTCGGCACACTCGAAGCACATGGCATACTCGAAGCACATGGCACACTCGAAGCACATGGCACGCTCGAAGCACATGGCACGCTCGAAGCACATGGCACGCTCGAAGCACATGGCACACTCGATGCACATGGCACGCTCGAAGCACATGGCATGCTCGAAGCACATGGCACCCTCGAAGCACATGGCACACTCGAAGCACATGGCACACTCGAAGCACATGGCACACTCGAAGCACATGGCACACTCGAAACACATGGCGCACATGGCACACTCGAAACACATGGCGCACATGGCACACTCGAAGCACATGGCACACTCGAAGCACACCGCACGCTCGAAGCACATGGCACGCTCGAAGCAAATGGCACCCGCTAAGCACATGGCACACTCGAAGCACATGGCAAACTCGAAGCACATGGCACACTCGAAGCACATGGCACGCTTGAAGCACATGGCACGCTCGAAGCACATGCACGCTGGAAGCACATGGCACGCTCCAAGCACATGGCACGCTCGAAGCATATGGCACGCTCGGAGCACATGGCACGCTCGGAGCACATGGCACGCTCGAAGCACATGGCACACTCGAAGCACATGGCACACTCGAAGCACATGGCACACTCGAAGCACATGGCACACTCGAAGCACATGGCACACTCGAAGCACATGGCGCGCTCGAAACACATGGCGCACATGGCACACTCGAAGCACATGGCACGCTAGAAGCACATGGCACCCGCTAAGCACATGGCACACTCGAAGCACATGGCACACTCGAAACACATACCACACTCGAAGCACATGGCACACTAGAAGCACATGGCACGCTCGAAGCACATGGCACGCTCGAAGCACAAGGCACGCTCGAAGCACATGGCACACTCGAAGCACATGGCACACTCGAAGCACATGGCACGCTCGAAGCACATGCCACGCTCGAAGCACATGGCACGCTCGAAGCACATGGCACGCTCGACGCACATGGCACGCTCGAAGCACATGGCACCCTCGAAGCACATGGCACACTCGAAGCACAGGGCACAGTTGAAGCACATGGCACACCTGAAGCACATGGCACACTCGAAGCACATGGCACACTCGAAACACATGGCACACTCAAAACACATGGCGCACATGGCACACTCGAAACACATGGCGCACATGGCACCCGCGAAGCACATGGCACACTCGAAGCACACGGCACACTCGAAACACATGGCGCACATGGCACACTCGAAGCACATGGCATACTCGAAGCACATGGCACACTCGAAGCACATGGCACGCTCGAAGCACATGGCACGCTCGAAGCACATGGCACGCTCGAAGCACATGGCACACTCGAAGCACATGGCACACTTGAAGCACATGGCACACTCGAAGCACATGGCACACTCGAAGCACATGGCACACTCAAAGCACATGGCACCCTCGAAGCACATGGCACCCTCGAAGCACATGGCACACTCGAAACACATGGCACACTCGAAGCACATGGCACACTCGAACCACATGGCACACTCGAAACACAAGGCACACTCGAAACACATGGCGCACATGGCACCCGCGAAGCACATGGCACACTCGAAGCACACGGCACACTCGAAACACATGGCGCACATGGCACACTCGAAGCACATGGCACACTCGAAGCACATGGCACACTCAAAGCACATGGCACCCTCGAAGCACATGGCACCCTCGAAGCACATGGCACACTCGAAACACATGGCACACTCGAAGCACATGGCACACTCGAACCACATGGCACACTCGAAACACAAGGCACACTCGAAACACATGGCGCACATGGCACCCGCGAAGCACATGGCACACTCGAAGCACACGGCACACTCGAAACACATGGCGCACATGGCACACTCGAAGCACATGGCATACTCGAAGCACATGGCACACTCGAAGCACATGGCACACTCGAAGCACATGGCACGCTCGAAGCACATGGCACGCTCGAAGCACATGGCACGCTCGAAGCACATGGCACGCTCGAAGCACATGGCACGCTCGAAGCACATGGCACGCTCGAAGCACATGGCACGCTCGAAGCACATGGCACGCTCGAAGCACATGGCACACTCGAAGCACATGGCACACTCGAAACACATGGCACACTCGAAACACATGGCACACACGAAGCACATGGCACACTCGAAACACATGGCACACTCGAAACACATGGCACACATGGCACACTCGAAACACATGGCGCACATGGCACACTCGAAGCACATGGCACACTCGAAGCACATGGCACGCTCGAAGCACATGGCACCCACGAAGCACATGGCACACTCGAAGCACATGGCACACTCGAAACACATGGCGCACTCGGCACACTCGAAGCACATGGCATACTCGAAGCACATGGCACACTCGAAGCACATGGCACGCTCGAAGCACATGGCACGCTCGAAGCACATGGCACGCTCGAAGCACATGGCACACTCGATGCACATGGCACGCTCGAAGCACATGGCATGCTCGAAGCACATGGCACCCTCGAAGCACATGGCACACTCGAAGCACATGGCACACTCGAAGCACATGGCACACTCGAAGCACATGGCACACTCGAAACACATGGCGCACATGGCACACTCGAAACACATGGCGCACATGGCACACTCGAAGCACATGGCACACTCGAAGCACACGGCACGCTTGAAGCACATGGCACGCTCGAAGCAAATGGCACCCGCTAAGCACATGGCACACTCGTAGCACAAGGCAAACTCGAAGCACATGGCACACTCGAAGCACATGGCACGCTTGAAGCACATGGCACGCTCGAAGCACATGCACGCTGGAAGCACATGGCACGCTCCAAGCACATGGCACGCTCGAAGCATATGGCACGCTCGGAGCACATGGCACGCTCGAAGCACATGGCACACTCGAAGCACATGGCACACTCGAAGCACATGGCACACTCGAAGCACATGGCACACTCGAAGCACATGGCACACTCGAAGCACATGGCGCGCTCGAAACACATGGCGCACATGGCACACTCGAAGCACATGGCACGCTAGAAGCACATGGCACCCGCTAAGCACATGGCACACTCGAAGCACATGGCACACTCGAAACACATACCACACTCGAAGCACATGGCACACTAGAAGCACATGGCATGCTCGAAGCACATGGCACGCTCGAAGCACAAGGCACGCTCGAAGCACATGGCACACTCGAAGCACATGGCACACTCGAAGCACATGGCACGCTCGAAGCACATGGCACGCTCGAAGCACATGGCACGCTCGAAGCACATGGCACGCTCGACGCACATGGCACGCTCGAAGCACATGGCACCCTCGAAGCACATGGCACACTCGAAGCACAGGGCACAGTTGAAGCACATGGCACACCTGAAGCACATGGCACACTCGAAGCACAGGGCACAGTTGAAGCACATGGCACACCTGAAGCACATGGCACACTCGAAACACATGGCACACTCGAAACACATGGCGCACATGGCACACTCGAAACACATGGCGCACATGGCACCCGCGAAGCACATGGCACACTCGAAGCACACGGCACACTCGAAACACATGGCGCACATGGCACACTCGAAGCACATGGCATACTCGAAGCACATGGCACACTCGAAGCACATGGCACGCTCGAAGCACATGGCACGCTCGAAGCACATTGCACGCTCGAAGCACATGGCACGCTCGAAGCACATGGCACGCTCGAAGCACATGGCACGCTCGAAGCACATGGCACGCTCGAAGCACATGGCACGCTCGAAGCACATGGCACGCTCGAAGCACATGGCACACTCGAAGCACATGGCACACTCGAAACACATGGCACACTCGAAACACATGGCACACACGAAGCACATGGCACACTCGAAACACATGGCACCACTCGAAACACATGGCACACATGGCACACTCGAAACACATGGCGCACATGGCACACTCGAAGCACATGGCACACTCGAAGCACATGGCACGCTCGAAGCACATGGCACCCACGAAGCACATGGCACACTCGAAGCACATGGGCACACTCGAAACACATGGCGCACTCGGCACACTCGAAGAACATGGCATACTCGAAGCACATGGCACACTCGAAGCACATGGCAACGCTCGAAGCACATGGCACGCTCGAAGCACATGGCACGCTCGAAGCACATGGCACACTCGATGCACATGGCACGCTCGAAGCACATGGCATGCTCGAAGCACATGGCACGCTCGAAAGCACATGGCACACTCGAAGCACATGGCACACTCCGAAGCACATGGCACACTCGAAGCACATGGCACACTCGACAACACATCGGGCAGCACATGGCACACTCGAAACACATGGCGCACATGGCACACTCGAAACACATGGCGGCACATGG
>BQMB01001181.1:92500-98173 GCA_027943415.1 Closterium sp. NIES-67 | reverse complement strand
GGCTAGACTGAGGTATGCTTCTAGTGAGTACAACCAACTAGTATTTGTTCTAGGTTTCCACCTCTAGTAATCATTCGTTTCTACGTTAACATGGTATCACGCTTAGGTTAGGATCCCCCCGCCTACCGCTTCCGCCCGTCGCGCCTCCTAGGCCCCGTCGCGCCCCCTAGGCCCCGTCGCGCCCCCCTGGGCCCCGTCGCGCTCGGTTAGGCCCCGTCGCGCCCCCCCTGGGCCCCGTCGTGCCCGCTGGGCCCCGTCGCGCCTCCTAGGCCCCGTCGCGCTCCCCCTAGGCCCCGTCGCGCCCGCTGGGTCCCGTCGCGACCCCTAGGCCCTAACGCGCCCCCGCTGGGCCCGTTGCGCCTCCTAGGCCCCGTTGCGCCCCCCATGGGCCCCGTCGAGCCCGCTGAGCCCCGTCGTGCCTCCTAGGCATCGTCGCGCCTCTAAGCCCCGTCGCGTTCCCCCCCCTCTGGGCCCCGTCGCGCCCGTTCGGCCCCGTCGCGCCCCTACTAGGCCCCGTCGCGCCCGCTGGGGCCCCTTCGCGCTTCCTAGGCCCCGTCGCGCCTGCTAGGCCCCGTCGCGCCCCCCTGGGCCCCGTCGCGCCCGTTAGGCCCCGTCGCGGCCCCCCTGGGCCCCGTCGTGCCCGCTGGTCCCCGTCGCGCCTCCTCGGCCCCGTCGCGCCCCCCCTGGGCCCCGTCGTGCCCGCTGGGCCCCGTCGCGCCCCTTAGGCCCCGTCGCGCCCGCTGGCCCCTGTCGCGCCTGCTGTTAGCGCTCGCCCGCCTGGCCTCCTCCTAGTGCCGCTCGGCCTCCTCCTAGTGCCGCCCGGCCTCCTCCTAGTGCCGCCCGGCCCCTTCCTAGCGCCGCCCGGCCTCTCCTCAGCGCTGCCCGGCCCCTCCTCGTGCCCGACCGGCCCCAGCAGCACCAGCCTGGCCCTCCCAGCACCAGCCCGGCCCCAGAGCACCTGCCCGCCTCCCCTGCTCGGCCTGCCGTGTCCTCTCGGGCCCTGTGTCTTCTGCTTGCCTGCGCTGGGACGCCTAGCTGCTGCCCTACTGGAGAGTGCTGCCGCCGTGTCCCCGCGCCGCTGTGCTCCTGTGCCGCTGAGGAGCTGTGCTGCTGTGCCGCTGTGTCGCTGAGGAGCTGTGCCGCTGACCCTGCACGATGGCTGACTTTGTGCTCCGCCTGGACGCTGAGGGCCACGCGGTTGACTTCGCCGCCTGGCTCTCCGATCTTCGCCGCCAGCTTACAGGTCAGCGCCAGGATGGCCACTCTCTGGTTGTCCATGCTGATGGCTTGCTCCCCCGTCCCCCTGCACCTACTCCCCTCCCTGCTGACCCCTCCTCTGATGACCGTGAGGCTTTCTCTACTGCTGCGCTGGCCTGTGCGATCTGGGACTCACGCGATGCAGTAGCTCAGGTTGCTATTAGCCACACCCTCCCTGTGTCTGAGCGCTCGCGTTTTGCTACTGTTGAAACGGCCAAAGCTTATTTAGACGCCGTTATTGCTCGCTATTCCACCCCTGCCTCCGCTTCTGCTGGCCGCTTGCTCTTTCCGATGCTGTTCCCAGACCTGGCTGCCTTCCCTACTGTCGCAGATTTTGCCACTCATTTGCGTGCCCTAGAGACTCGCTATCGCACTGCCAGTACTGCTGCCCAGCTCACTGCGCTCCCCCCTCCTTTCTGCATGACGCTCTATTTTATCGCTATGCGCCTGCCAGACCGCCTCGCTAGTGCTCGCGACCACTTTCTTAGCCAGCACCCGGGTGACCTCACCCTGACCGCCTTTGTCGACACCCTCACTGAGATCGAGACTCGCCAGCGCACTATCGCTCAGTCGAGCGGTGCGCCGCCAGTCTCTATCTTTCACGGCTGTGCCCCATCCCCGTGCACGTTCACTGACGTTTCGGCTGCGGTCGCCACGGCGACCCCTCTTACCGAGACGGCTGCTGCTGTCCACCCGCAGCAGCGCTCGCGTCGCGGTGGCCGTGGCCGCCAGGGAGGTAGGGGTGGTGACGCAGGTGGTAGTGGTCGTGGTGGTGGTGACGGTAGTCCGCCTGAGGGGACTACCACCGGTGGGCAGGAGCAGCAGTCCCAGCAGCAGCAGGACCAGCCCCAGCCGCAGCCGCCGTCCCAGCAGCACCCGCCGCAGCCGTGGGCTCGTCTCCCGCCTGGTTGGCCCGGCACCTCCGGAGGCGGTGGCCGTGGTGGCGGCCCGCGCAGCTTGGCGTTTACCAGCGGCTCCAGTGCTGTGACCTGCCAGTACCAGCTTCAGACCGGGCCTCTCCGCGGCACTCTGTGCCGCCGCCCGCACCCGACCGCCCGCTGTTTCCGCCGCCTCGACGATCTTTTTCGTCGTCGCTTTGGCCCGGCCCCGGACCTCCCTGACTGGCACAGCCTGCTCCGCCAGGGCGTGCCGATCTTTGAGTTAGACATGGATCAGATAGGTGCTGCTTTGCATGCTTTGTATGCTGACGCTTCTAGTGTTGATGGATCTTACTACCCTGTGTACTCTAGTTTAGGTGTTTCACCCTTGTGTAGCTTAGCTTCCCCTGCTGCGACAGGCGTAGGACTGCCTAGGTTGCCTAGTCTAGTCGCTGCACCGGCTCCGTCCCCGGCCCCCGCCACTGCGTCGCTGTCCTTCACTCTCGACTCTGGTGCTTCTGCCTGCTTCTTCCGCGACCGTTCCACGCTCACGCCGCTTGCTGCACCTGCTGTTGTCTCTCTCGCTGACCCCTCTGCGGGTCCGGTCGTCGCGCGCAGTTCTACGTCCCTTCCCTGTCCGGCAGTTCCCTCGGGCTCCCTTACTGGCCTCCACGTTCCCTCGTTCTCCAGGAACCTGGTTGGTGTCGGCTGTCTCCAGGACCTCGGCGTCACCACCACGTTCCCCGGGCACGAGCGGTTCGCTGTCTGTTCTGAGGCTGTCTCAGGTTCCCCCCTTGCGACGTTCCCCCGGGACCCGGTGTCCGGTCTGTTTACCCTACACACCGCTTCCCCCCCGGTTGGTGCGTCCTCCCAGGTCGCTGCAGCTTGCTCGTGTCGGTCCCTCACTCACCCCTCCCTTCTCTGGCACCACCGCTTAGGTCACCCTGCTCTCCCGCGTCTGCGTCACATGTCCCAGCACGGTCTTGTCTTAGGTCTCCCCGCGTCGCTCCCTGCCCTTCCTCCCTCGACTGCGCCACCGTGCACGCCTTGCGTCGAGGGTCGGCTCCGCCGTGCTCCTCACTCCTCCTCGCTGCGTCCTGCTACTGCCCCCCTTCAGACCCTGCACTTGGACGTTTGGGGCCCTGCCCCCGTCCCTGGACCGCGCGGTGAGCGCTACTTCCTTGTGCTTGTCGACGACTACACGCGCTACACCACGGTGTTTCCCCTGGAGCGGAAGGCCGACGTGCCCGACGTTCTTCTCCCGTGGGTTGTGGCTGCGCGTCTCCACCGCGGTCTCCCCGTGTTGTGTCTCCACTCCGACCGTGGCGGCGAGTTCGCCTCTGGTCGGCTTGGACAGTTCTGTCGTGCGGAGGGCATCACCCAGTCGTACACGTTGCCGGACTCGCCACAGCAGAATGGGGTTGCTGAGCGCCGCATCGGCTTGGTCATGGAGGTCGCCCGTACCTCCATGATCCATGCCGATGCCCCCCATTTTCTGTGGCCGTTCGCTGTTCGCTACGCGGCTCACCAGCTTAACCTGTGGCCACGCTCCCAGCGGCCGCAGGTTTCGCCGACCCTCCTTTGGACCGGGTCCCCCGGTGACGCGTCTGCGTTCCACGTCTGGGGCTGCCTTGCTCACGTTCGTGCCTCTGGCACGGACAAGCTCACTGCCCGCACTGTCCCCTGTGTCTTCCTCGGTTTCCCCCTGGACTCGTCTGACTGGCTTTTCTACCACCCGCCGTCTCACCGCTTCCTCCACTCTCGTGACGTCACCTTTGATGAGTCCGTCTCCTTCTACCGCCGCTTCCCTCACCGAGGTCTCCCAGTTGCCCCCCCCCTTTTCCTTGCTCCCTCTCCCCCGGTAGCCCCTGCCCCTCTCCCGCCTCGTCCTGCCCCGTCTGGTGTCTCCCACGTCACTCCCCTCCCGTCGGTTGTCCCCGTTGAGGAGTCTGCTGACTCTGGTGGTACCCCCGGTCCGTCCTTGCCGCGTCCCCCTTCCCCGGTGCCTCCGCCCCCACTGTCGCAGTCGCCGACCCCGCTGCCGCCGCCGTCGCCGTCGCCGCCGCAGCCGTCGCCGCTTTCGTCGCCGCCGCCGCCGCTGTCGCTGCCGCAGCCGTCGCCGCTGTCGCCGCCGCCGCAGCCGTTGCCGCCACTGCCGCCGCTGCTCTCGGCCCCTGGGGGTGCCGCTGGTGTTGGAGGGGGTTCTCGCTCTGGGGGTGTTGGTTCTGGGGGTGCTGCTGTTGAGTGTTCTGCCGACGGTCGTTCTGCCTCTGCTGGTCCGAGAGTTCCGGCCCAGCCGTCGTCGCCGCCGCAGCAGCCGTCGCCGCCGGTTTCCGCTCTCCGCCTGCTCGGCCTTCCCTCCCCGGACCGCGCGCCGGTGTCTCCCCCACCGCCTCCTGACCTCCCTGTCTACGGTCCTGTGTTCCCGCCGCCAGACTCGTCTCCGGCCCGTCTTCCTCCTCGTTCCCCTCCTGTGTCTCCTCCGCTGTCCCCTGACCCTACCCCTCCGTCTCACGTTTGGGCTCGCCGTCCCTCCCGTGCTCGTCCCGTCTCTCCTGTCCTGCCCACCCACCCTATGTTGCTCCGTTCCCACTCGTCTCGTCCTCCCCTCCTCCCGTCCCCTCCTCCCTCGTCCCTTGCTGTTGCACCTCCTCCGTTCTCTGACTACCTCCGTGCTGCTCGTCCCCTTGTCCCTCGGGTCCTTGCCTCTCTTGTTACCGACCCTGCTGTTCCTGTCTCGCGCCTTGACGCGCTTGTCGCTGCTGTCGCTGACTTCGCTTCTACCCGCCGCCTTGACTACGCTACCGCTCTGGTCTCTGACCCTGCCCGTCCTCTGTCCGTCGGGGGTGCTCCTGCCCTTGGCAGTGACGTCCTAGAGGACAGGCAGTACGAGCTGGCTTTCCTTTCCGAGGCTGCTCCCCATCTCTGCTCCATGCTAGTCCCTGAGGGTGACCCAGACGCCTTCGACATCCCGACCCCTCGCACCTACGCTGAGGCCACCTCGGGACCTTGGGCCTCTCAGTGGATAGCTGCCATGGAGCAGGAGATGGCATCTTGGAGATCCACCGGCACTTACGTCGACGCAGTTCCCCCGCCTGGGGTGAACGTAGTCGATGGTCGGTGGCTCTTCAAGGTGAAGCGCCCCCCTGGAGAGCCGCCTGTCTTCAAGGCGCGCTACGTGGCCAGAGGTTTCAGTCAGCGCGAGGGGGTTGACTTCTTCCAGACCTTCGCCCCGACCCCGAAGATGACCACTCTTCGGGCGCTGCTACACGTAGCAGCACAGCGTGACTACGAGCTTCACTCCCTCGACTTCTCTACTGCCTTTCTTCAGGGCAGCCTACACGAGCAGGTCTACCTGCGCCGACCACAGGGCTTCACTGGTACCTTCCCTCCTGGGACCCAGTGGCTTCTCAGGCGCCCGGTCTACGGCCTGCGTCAGGCTCCCCGCGAGTGGCACGACACGCTACGTGCCACGTTAGCAGACCTGCAGTTCTTTCCGTCCTCTGCTGACCCTTCACTGTTTGTGCGTTCCGGCCAG
>BQMB01001181.1:0-87500 GCA_027943415.1 Closterium sp. NIES-67 | reverse complement strand
TGGCGTCACTTACGAGTGTCGGCGCTGACGGCCGGTCCTCGCTCCATGAGCCCATACACCTCCACGCCGCTCACGATCGGCGCGAGCGCCGACCCCTTATCGGCGCGCAGCTCCAGAGACACCCACGACCCCTCCGGGGCTAGCTGGTACGGCAAGTTCAGCGAAAACAGCGCAAACGGCCCCACTTTCCCGGCCAGGTCGATCCCCTTGCCGGCCGGAACCGCCTCGCCGTTTAAGTAGACGGAGAACACGCGCTCGCCGGCTTTCACGCCGGAGCGCAGCTCCGCGAATCGCAGGAAGATCGCGAGGCCTTCTCCCGGCATGAATCCCGTGAGGTTATACGCCACCACCGACCCGTCCGCGTCGCCGGCTTTCGCGGCGACGGCCCCGGCGGCGGCTCCCGCGCGCGTGCGCGCCGTGCGCGCCGTTTTGACGAGCTCCAGCGGGATAGCGTCAGGCTGCGCGTCGACGCCCTTGACCGACGCCACGTTCTGCGGCAGAAACTCGTTGTCGCACGCGGGGTTACATCTCAGCGTTACACCGGACGTCGTTTCATCTCCCCACTGCCGGTGCCCCAGCTCCTTCCCCGCCGTCAGCCCCTCCCCAAACGCCTGCCCGCCCGCGTTCACCCGGTAATAATCATACAGCACCAGATCCCTTCCGTACCGCGCCGATTCATACGCGTTATTGTTCACCTGGAGGATCTCGATAGAGTTAATCACCGACGGCAGCATCACCCCGTTGCTGTTCGCGCCGCCCTCCCTGTGCCCGAAAAGGCACACGCTCGCCTCGCCGTCCTCCACGAACGCCACAGCCTCCTGGAACCCGCCGGGCGCGTCCGGCTGTAGCGCGACCATCGGCGCGCCCTCGACTCCGAACCCGAACGTCGGCGTCTCGCTCAGCTGGTCGTAGTTCCCGTAGTTAAAGAACATGCGGAATAAGTACCGCCCCTTGGGCACCGGCACGTCGTAGCAGTTGATGCGCGCCGATGGGAAGTACCGCAGCGACTTGGAGAACTCGAAATCGTTCCCCGGCTCTACGACGATCGCCGGCGCGCCGCTGGAATACCCGTAATCCGCGGACCACGCGAATCCCATCGAGTCCGTGTAGTTATACTGCCCACCGCAGTCGATTCTAATCTGAGTATCCCCGCCGCCGACGCCCGCGCCGGCGCCATCGCTTCCGCCGGTCGTCGCGCCGCCGTCGCCGCCGTAAATCACCTCGTACACCTCGACTCCGCTGATCATGGGCGCGCGCAGGCGGAGGTCTCCGCCCGCGGGGCGGAGCAGGACCGCGAGCCACTGGCCGTCGGGGGAGTTGGGCACTCCGCCGAGCTTCACGCGGTTGAGGGAATACACGAGCGCGGTGTTCGCTCCCCCCGCGCGCTCGGCAATATCGATGGTCGTCCACTTGCCGTTCACCCACACGTCCATCACGCGCTCGCCCACGCCCACGCCGGCTTCAATCTCCGCGAAATACAGAAGCACCATGAACTCGTTATCTTGATCCACGGGGAAAAGACCTGTGAAGTTATACCCCGTCGTCTTGGACTTCCCGCCCGCAACTCGCGCTGTGGTGAATAAGTCGCTCGGGAGGCTGAAAGACTCCCAGCTGGCGGGGACCGTCACTGCCGCTGCTGACGTGGCCGCCACCATCTGCACCCACGGGTCCGACTTGGACGTCCCCACGTCAGCGTCCCACGTGCGGTGGCCCGGGTCCGAGCCGCTGGGCTCTGGGCCGATGGCGGCGCCTCCGGCGTTGATGCGCACCCAATTGGAGAGCACCACGTTGGCACCGGTGGTGGAGGCGAAGTACGCGTCAGTGTCCATGGGGAGGACTTGTAACGAGTTCACGAACGGGTTGCCTTGAAACGGGAGGAAGCATACGCTGATTTCGTGCTGCTGCTGGGAGGCGTTTCCGTGCCCGTTATTAGCTCCATCCCCGGTAGTTGCAGCCGGCTGCGAAAAGACGATGTAGTCGGTGTAGTAGGCCGTGGTGTTGAGCCCCTTAATCCCCACCACCTCCACGAAATAGTCGTTAATGCTCACACCGACGCTGGGGTCTAGATTCAGCGGCAGCAGGTTGTAATAGTTGTTGTCGAAGCTGCAGAGAACCACCATGAGACAGAGGAGGAGAGGAGGGATGGGGCAGGGGAGGAGGGGAAGGGGAGTGGGGGAGGGGGAGGGGGTAAGGAACCATTGGGAGGACAGCATAAAACACAAGGAAGAATGGTAACGAGCCATTGGAAGGGTATGGTAACAAGAAGAGGGCAATTAAAAAAGAAAGAAGGGGGGGGAGGGGAGGGGGGCGCTTGCCACGCGTTTTCCTGTGTGGCTACTCTCTAATCTCTCGACCCGCGTGACCCACTTGTTGTAGCTGAAGCTGAGGCGCACGAGGTATCTGCCCGGCGTGACCGGCACGCGGTAGCAGCTGTCGCCCACCTCCCAGTACCGCAGCGTGCGGTCGACGGGCTTCAGCAGCCCGCCTGCGTAGTACGTCTGCTCGGGGGGAAGGGGGCATGGGGCACGGGGCACGGCGGACGGGGAAGGGGGAACGTCTCGGATTAGTTTGGCAGATGAGCAGCGGAGGACCAAGACTGGCCCGCGTGCGGTCCACGCACGGTAGCAGCTGTCGCCCACCTCCCAGCACCGCAGCGTGCGGTCCACGGGCTTCAGCAGCCCGCCCGCGTAGTACGTCTGCGCGACACGAGAGGCGCAGTAGCAGCGGTGCGGGGCAGGAGGCACGGCGGACGAGGGGACGGGAGGCGCAGCAGTTGCGGTTGAGACGAAATTGATGAATGAACAGCGGAGGACAAAGACTGGCAAGCGTCTCCTCTTCGACGCGAGCTGAGACGGACGGACGGATGGACGGACCATAAAATATTTCACTCACCGGTTGGATGGACTTGGCTGTGCCGTTAGCGAAGTATTGGTCGGGTAACCACATGATGCCGTCGGCGTCCGTGCTGCCCTCGACGCTCCCGCAATCCACTCGGATTGGATCTGCAAGGCGAGATTTGGCGGGAACGAGCGCAGGGGGGAGGCCAAGACTCGACGATAAGAGGCATGCAGATGGACGAAAGGTGCAGCAGGGATAGTAACGCGAGGAAAATAGTAGGCGATTAGAGAGCTTGGTGGAAAGAAAAGAGAAGCGAAAGGAAGGAGCTTGCATCAGCAGGGGAGTGTTAAGGGTGGAGAATTCCAGCAGACAGTTGGGATTTCGAGGGCGGAGAAAATGGGCCTGTGAATTAACCAAATTAACGACATAGAGCTACTGCCGTCTTCGCTTAAGCGATTAACAGGCCTCTGCAGCTAAACTGACACCTCGCGAACGGAGCCGCTCTCGTATCTGAGCGTTCGTCACTCGTCCTTTCCCACAGGCGGCATGTTTGAGGCGAGTGGTCACCTTGGGGTGCGAGGAAAGCGGACGCTGATCGAGCCCATAATGCAAGGAGAGCCGCGAGAGCCACTGCCACGCCGAGAGAAGCTCGTTGTGGCCGTACTCGTGTGCCTGGCGTATGCGTGTGCCGTGTCATGTCTGAACGGAACTAGTCAACCCCAGCGTCAATGTAAAATAGTAATGATTTCCTGTCTGACTGACGGAGATGGTTGGACGACTAAGCTGATCAAGAAACGAAGAGGTGCTAAGGATAGGTGGATAATGCGTTAACTATCACACTTCGTCCCTAATCGTGAGGCTAATTCCGGTGAGCTCTGCCTGTAACAATAATGGATGCTGATGCGAAGTTAGAGGGCTGCTGGTGGTGATGCGTGAACACACAAGGGTCAGGTGATGATTGCGGAAAGAAACGCGAAGATGAGGCCTGGTGATGGTTTGTTGTCAACACGCGTGCCGTGCCGTGACTTGGACGGAACAGAACGCCGACAACGGCAAAGGCCTCAACTCGAAGGACGAAGGGGGTCTGCTCTGCACGACAGAGGGCGTAGCGAGGAACAAGGCAACGGGAGAGTGTGCCAGGTGGGTGTAAGGCCCAGCACAACAGAGCGAGCGGAACAGACGCAAGAGAGGGAGGGAAGAAAAGACCAGCAAGGTCAGGCAAGGCGAGGAGAGAGGGAGAGAGGGGGAAGAGGAAAGCGCTAGTGGTTTGGTTCGGGGCGGGTCGCGGCGGTGACCAGAGAAGGGGCAGCATGGAAAATGTTATCGATTCAGTTACTGTACCACAGAAGCAGTGGCCTGGTCTGGTCAAATCGCGCGGCCCCCTTTCGATTCGGTCCCGCCTGTGTTGTTTTGCCCTCCCGCTCCTTGATTTCATCCCGCCTCGGGCAGGCAGGCACTGCGGCAAAACATTATCTTGAGGCCGTTCTGCTCCTCTGATTTCTGTGCCAGAGCACCATGTTTGATTCGTTTGCGAAGCGCGGGTGTGGTCACCTCAACTCTGTCATTGGTGGAGGGGGTCCTGGCCCTGCCGTTTAGGAAATTCGGGAAGCCCTTTGGTAACCGCGGCGCGATGCGTAAATGTCGAGGTTTCTGAGCCGAGCCGCGCTCGACGGCGAGATGGAGTGATGTGGCGTCCAACAGACAAGCCACCAGACATAGCGGTTCGAGTTCACTTGCGAAATCTCCCGCCTGAATTCATACCGCCAAAAGGCTTGCCTGAGAGCCTTCCAAGAAACAGGCTCGAGGTTTCAACAGTCCCCCTGAACATGTGCAACCACTCCCCCGACAATATCACACCTGGAGCATATATTTTCGTCCGACACGTTTATTCACGTAAACAAAACATTTCCGGCTGTAACACAAGAAGTTACATGACAGGGGAGTGGTGCACCACCAGAGCCTTCCCCGATCTCCGTCTCTACAGCCCCGTTCCTGCAAACCTTCTCCATTCGTTCAGGTAGTCAACCACCAGCATCAAATGGTGCACCACCTCGTTTCTGTGGTTTCCACTCCACACGCTTCTGTGGTTTCCACCAAACCCTAGGTTCCCTCTCACTGCAGGCTAGGCATGCCCCCTCGAGCTTGCTCTCTCCCTCCCTCGCCCTGGCTCCTCCCCTCCCCCCACCCGCCCTGCTGGCTCCCTCCAGCCTTTCTCCCGCCATGGACCGCCTCTCCCCTGATGTCGTGACGTGGACCTCGAATTTAGACTTCACTAGTTCTCCCAAATCTACACCTAGCCCAGCCGTGCCTAGTGCTAACTACGACGGTGGATGTCGATTAGGGTTAGCTCATCACGTCACAGTCAGCCTAAATGAGATAGGGAATGGTTTCAGCCATGGAACGAGCGATGCCAATGGCGACGGTCAAGCTCTAGCCACTCTTGCTAGGACTATCCCAGTCGCCGCCGGCGCCGCTGGCGCCGCTAGCGCTGCTGCCGCCGCTGCCGCCGCTGGCAAGATTCTGAATGGAGGATGCCGCTTACTTGGCGAGGAAGAGAGATGGCCGCACGATGAGCGATATCAGCCGCACGATGAGCAATATCAGCCGCACGATGAGCAATATCAGCCGCACGATGAGCGACATCACCCGCACGATGAGCGACACCACGACGATGTCGCGGGCGTGCCAGCCGTTGTTGCTGTTGCCGCTGCCGCCGCCGAGTCCGCTGCTGCGGACGGAGCTTATGAAGAAGGAGCCTCACGTCGCCATCACTCGTCGGCGTTGGCACCGACCGCAACGGCCGAAACTGCAGCGGTGACACAGAGACAGAAACTCCCTACGGCCGAACCTTGTGTAGAAGAAAGCAGCAGAGCAGCAGGAACCTTCCTTGCTAGACCGCAAACGCAAGCAAATGGGAATGTTTTCGAGGTGCGGGATAGAGAGCAGCCGACGATACGCGATCGTGCTTCTGTCGCCGCGTACGACCCTGCTGCTCCCTCAAATGGCACAGCTCGTGCCCGTGACGCCTCACCACTTCCCGGTCCCGTACCGTCGGCGTCCGTTACCTCGAGTGCCGCCAATGCCCGGTCTCGCACCGATTCCCCGTCGAATCCCAGTTCACGGCCCAATGGTGGCGTCAATGGCGGGGTTGTTCCAGTCGAAGCGTCCTCGTGCTCCCCGTGCAGGCATGAGCCATTTGGAAACGGCAGAGAAGCAGGGAGAGAGGGTGCGAATGGAGCGTTACCTTCTGGGACTGTTTTCAGAGAAGGGAAACTCGGTGGTGGTGGTGGTGGTGGTGGTGCGGGGGCAGGAGGGCTGGGAGGAAGTGAAGGAGGTGGGGCTGTGATTGTAAGGAGAGTGACGGCTACTGCTGCACCGACTGCGGAACCAGCCATTGCGAGACAGCCGTCCGGAATCTCAGGTGCAGCAATGCCGGCTACAGCAATGCCGGCTACAGCGGTGTCGGCTACAGCAATGCCGGCTACAGCATTGCCGGCTACAGCAACATTTCCGGCGATCTCAACGACAGTCGTCGACGGCACGGGGCAATCACCGCCTCCACGACCTGATCGCGCGCCCACCACTTATCCTCTCGGCATCACTCCCCGCTCTGTAGCAGCAGCAGCAGCAGCAGCAGCAGCAGCTGGAGGGGGAGTCGGTGGAGGAGAAGCAGGAGTAACAGGAGTAGCAGGTGTAGCCGTCCTTGCAGGTGCCAATGCAGCAGGCTTATCACCTTCTACCTCTTTAAAGTCGACCTCGATAACACTCCCGCCCGTGCAGCATCAAGCAGCAGCGGGTGTCAGCAGGCCTCCTGTGCGTGTGAGCAGACCGGGTGTCGTGGCACCGAGCAGGTTACCTGAACGCGCTTCAGCGGGTGTTACAGCGAGTGTTACAGCGAGTGTTACTGCGGGTGGAGCAGGCGCGAGGAAGGCGCCAGAGCTTGCGGCGGGGCTAGCGCCAGGCAGGGTATCTGAAAGTGGTCTAGTGGTTGCTGCAGGGCGGGGAAACAGGGCACCCGTGCTAGCGTCCGCGCCGGTCCCTGCTCCAGTGGCAGCAGCAGCAGGAGCAGCACTCGGTTCTGAGCGAACGGGAGAGGGCAGGCAGGCAGGAGGGAGTCTGGATCGGGACACCGCCAGCGGCCTTGTTTCCTTGCCTTTGTCGGTGCCTGAAGCGCAGCTACAGGAGAAACAGGGAGAACAGTTGTCGCCGCCTCAGCATCCGCAGCAGGAGATAGAGGTGCAGCAGCCGCAGCAGCCGCAGCAGCAGCAGCAACAGGACCAGGGCGCATGGCAGCGTGTACCGAGCTGCTCTTCAACTGTTTCTGACGTGAGTGTGCCAGACGTTTTCCACTCAGGCCAGTACCCCGCAATGGATTGTCCAAACTCTTTGCAGACTCCTGTTGCTGCTGGTGCTGCTCCGGCTGCTGCTGCTGCTGCTTCGCCGCTGTCGCTTCCTCCCCCTGCGCCACAACCGCTGGAGATCCCGACTGGATATGGCGCAGTCCCTAGCGAAGCTATTATCGGGGGGAGGAATGGGGGAGTGATCGTTCCCGCCGCTGACCCAGGCGCTGCAGCGGAGCAAGGGCAAGGGCAGGGGCAAGGGCAAGGGCAGCAAGGGGCGGAGAAGGGCGGGAAGAAGGACAGGAAGCGCGACCGGCATAAGAAAGCATCGGATGGCCGGAACCCGATGATCCGGCTGAATCCTGGGACGGCCGACCGTTTCTTCGCGATCCAACGGCTGCTGGAGAGCAAGCGCGCGAAGCGGACATCAGGATCGTTCGTGATCAACTGGCTGATTGATATCTCGCATGCGAGCATCCAGGGGGTGGTGGAGGAGGAGGGGCAGGCGGGGGAGGGGCTCGGGTTCGGCTTGGTGGGAGGGTTCAGTGGAAACCGCGGGGATATGGAAGGGGATGAGGAGGACGAGGAGGAGGAAGAGGAGGAGGAGGAGGGCCAGGGCCTGATTCCCGGATTTTCAGGGCTGGTTATGGATCATGGGCAGGTGCTGATTGAGGGGGATTTTGGACAGGCCTTGGAGTGGGAGCAGAGTATTCCGCAGCAGATGCTTTTGCCTGGTCAGCAGTCGCAGGTGCAGTGTCTGCAGCAGGTGCTGCCTGCGCTGCTTCCTCCTCCCCCACAGCAGGTAGACGTGCAGCTAGCCCTCCCGCAGCATCCGTTCCAGCAGCACCCCGAGCACCAGCAGCAGCAACAGCAACTGGTGCCAGCGCCGCAGTTCCAGCAGCAGCAGCAGCAGCATCAGTTGAAGCAGCAGCAGCAGTCTCAACAGCAGCAGCTGCCTCAGCAGCAGCCTCAGGTTCATCAGGAGATGGGTTTCCATGAGAAGCTGGATCATTTTCGAGAAATTCTGGAGCAGACTACCTGAGCCTGATAAGAGCACACCCTGTCAAACATGCGACTTAGCATGGCCCCAAGCGAATGTTCGTATGACCATGTTAGAGCTGTTGTGGACCTCAGTCAAGCGAGGATTTTAGCTACCCTAGTCAGAACCATCACCTCTGGTGCAATAAACACTGACGAGGATTCAGTGACAAGCTCTGATCCCTAGGCGAATTCTTTTATTCTTAGTCCCCCGTTGCACATTGGAGGGTATTGGTAAGGTATTGGGAAAATAGTAGAATTAGTTTTGTAGTTCAGTATGGATTGTTGGTTTATGTGTATCACTTCTACAGCAGAACCGCATTGGTTTTACGTTGGAGTGGTTCCCACCTCAACCAAACGAGCCGCAGTTTCTGGAAAATTCGTTACGCTCGGGAAGACCTGCGCGCGCGACCACCTAGCCAAACATTGGGCAGGTTGATGTGGCATGCTCCTCACAGATTGGACAACAACCAATGGTCGCGTTTCTCTTCCCAGGTAATTTGGCTACCGAATCGCATCGGTCGGGCATGAGATTGGACTTTTGAAGACATTCTGCCGCTCATCAGCTGCAGTCGAAGGCTGCTCGCAACATTTTCCTGCCCCAATCTTTCCGAACTACCAATCATGTCCGACATTTCTGGTATATGGCGGCCTAGAGATCTGGCAGCATGGGGCGGAAGTCGAGGGAAAACTGGCGAATGATCTCACCACCCTGACCGGACAGGAATTTTCTTCCCAGAGTCAGCCCAGCCCACCCACCAACCTGGACAGCACAGCACACATCCACATGACGAGACGAGCCACAAGGCACACAGCTGCAGTGCGGAGCACAAACCGAGGCAAAGAACCAATTTCAAGGCTCCTCCCTCCACCCCACTACCGCGCGCACTAGCCAGACTTGCGCTTTTTGTTTCGCACCACCCCTTCCACAGCAGACCTACGCGTTCTACCATCGCCCATTGGACATCCGTCTCGGCACGGCACCAGGACCCTTGTCGCAGCTCAGGTTCTTCAGCGTGCATGCTGCTTTGCTCCCATTGAAGACGAGCCGCATCACACGGACTCCGTTCTCTCTCAAGGCTTAGAAACGGCTGCAAGGGAAAGCTGTTTGGCTTTTATTAGGCGAGTCCTTGATTTAGAACAGGCGAGCCTACGGTGCCTGCCATCGGTTCAATTCTGCCATGGACGATTTCTGATCTTCTAGCCAAGTTTGGATCTTTCCTCCCTTGTGGTGCACTCTTGCTGAACACTGTGACCACTCTTCACGACGCGTTTTTTTTTCTCGCAGATATGCTAGTCTTAGCTCAGGGGACCCCCGTCTGCGCCTGTAGATTTAAATCTGTCTTTTTGTGATTAGGTCGAATTCGAGCGCCGTTAAACGCTCCGCTCTAGCCACTTTCCGTGACAAAAGTACTCGTGTTGCTGACGGCATGCGGCCACCGGAACGGTTGCGAGCAGCAGCTGCGGTTCGAATTGACACTGAGACAGACGACAACCGCCGCTTCGCTCTGCTAGTTGACATGCCGCGTCGTTCCCTCAGGGACTCACACGCGCGTATAGGTTGCCAAACCCTAAGCTTTCTTCTATTCTCGTAGCGTTGGCATACTCGCCTCCTAGATCCACCCGAACTATCGCGCTCTTAGACTCCTCTTCTTCTCCGCGCGACTGCTTTGTTCCCGCTTCCGATTCAAAGATTCGAAGCTTAAGCTCCTCACTTGCTCCCCCTCCTCCTCTCTCCTCTCTCCTCTCCCCTCTCTACTATTTCCTCCTCGCTCCTCGCTCCCCCATGACCCATGGATCCCCTCGCCAACATCTTCATGGGCCGCCATGGCCACTGCTGTCACCCCGCTGCTCCCTTCTGCACCACAACGTCGCCAGATCCCTTCTCAGGTCGAAGCAGCAGCAGCAGCAGCAACGATCTCTGTCCGGGCAGCAGCGGGCTCGGCCCTTCCGATAGGGGCAGCTGCGGCGCCGCAAATGGCGCGGCAGGGATGGCGCTTCCGCCGTACCCTACCGGCTGTCGCGCCACTGGCGCGGGATTCACATTCGGCGGCTTCGGAGGCATTTTAGCCGCATTTCTGAGCTCTACTAGTGAGGCGATTGGTAGAGCCAGTAGCGGAGGCGGCAATAGCGGGGATGGAGCTGGAAGCGGGGGTAGATTAGGCGGCAATTGGGATTCTGGATGGGATCCCGCTGAAGCAGGAAGTAGCGGCGGTTTTGGAACGCTTAGCAGCAGCGGCGGCGGCGGCGGCGGCGGCGGCGGCGGCGGCGGCGGCGGCGGCGGCGGCGGTGGCGGCGGCGCTGGGGTAAGCAGCTGCAGCACGCTGTTTGTGTTTTCCGATGTGCTCCCCCCAGGCTGGCCGTTCTCGCTCCTCACTGGCTGGTCTATCGCCTTCCTCCTCCTCACGCTGCTCGTCGCATTCGTCGTCCATCGCACCGTGCGACACTGGCAGCTGCAGCTGTTCGTCGCACGGCTGAAAGCCGCGGGCTTCCTCCGCCACGCGCTCATGCGACGAGGCGACGTGCCCCTCGCCGACCACTCGTGGTTCGTAGAACCGTCCAAGAACCTTCCTGGCCCGATTACCTGCTGTGTGTGTATGGAAGAGATAGATAAGACCAAGGAGAGAGCGGATGGGGGGGGAGGGGCAGGGGCAGGGGGGGGGCAGGGGGAGGGGGAGGGAGTGGCGGGGAGGAAGCAGCGGGTAAAGGAGGAGGCGCAGGCGGGTTAGAGGGGCGTGGGGGGAAGAGGAAGGAGGAAGGTGATTTTTTCGAGGGGTTTGGAGTCAGCAGCGGGAGGTGTGACGCGGAGGAAGCGGGAGTAGCGGCGACGCCGCGGGGAGGGAGAGCGGGCAAGAGGGGCAGGGGGAGAGGGGGGAGGTCGGGGAGGTGGCGGAATCTGGTAGAGGAAGGCGAGGGGAAGGGCGGTGGGCGGGGGACGATGGGTGTTGACTTAGGCGCTGCTGAAAGCCATGGAGGGGGAAACGGGCCAAGTGAGGAGGAAGGAGGGGGGGGAGGGGGAGGAGGGGGAGCGGGAGGAGGAGGGGGAGGAGGTGGGGGAGGGGGAGTGGATCGGTGTTGTGTGTGCGGGGTGACGGCGCACGAGGAGTGTGTGGGCGCGGCGAGCAGGGACTGCAAGCGCGTGGCAGTGGCGGGGCGGTATGTGCCGCACCAGTGGGTGGAGGCGAGCCAGATCAAGATCGAGGAGGACCGCAACGACGAGGACCTGGTGTGCATGCTGTGCGACGAGGAGGTGAGTGCGTGGGGCCTGTGTGTGTGCGTATGCGTGTGTGGGGGCAATTGTGTGCGTGTGCGTTTGCTTGCATGGGGCGATGTGTGCTGCACCAGTGGGTGGAGGTGGGCCAGATCAAGACTGAGGAGGACCGCAGTGACGAGGACCTCGTGTGCATGCTGTGCGACGAGGAGAGGTGAAGTCCATGCTCAGCAAGAGGACAAGCCCATCCCTTCCCTTCTGCGCCCCCTATTCACTCTCCCTACCCACGTCCCCATTCCCCATCCCGACTTTCCATCCCCAACTCCCATCCCCACCCCCACTCCTGCCACAGGTGAATCCTGTGTTCAGCACGAGGGCAAGCCTGTGAGGCGCTGAGCGACTTAATAGGCGATTCTCTCCCCTCCGCCCATCCCTTCCCTTCTGCGCCCCCCATTCTTCCCCCCACTCCCACAGGTGAAGTCCGTGTTCAGCACGGGCAAACCCGTGTGGTGCTGTGTGCCAGCGCCTCGTGCACGTCTGCCTCTCCCCTACCCCCCCCTCCTTCCCCTCTCCCCAATTCTCTCCTTAACTGCCCACCCGCGTCCTCCACACGGCAGGTGAAGTCGGTGTTCAGCGCGACCAAGCCCGTGTGGCGCTGCGTGTGTTAATAGGCGATTTTCTCCCCTCAGCCCTTCCGTTCCTTTCTGGGCCCCATTCTCTCCCAACCCCCACCCCCACTCCCACAGGTGAAGTCCGTGTTCAGCACAGGCAAGCCCGTGTGGCGCTGTGTGTGGTGCCAGCGCCTGGTGCACGTCTTCTGCCGCCCCGCGGTAATGAAGGCGGGCGAGGAGCCCTGCGACTTTGGCGCGCTCCGCCGCTCCATCGTCTCGCCGCTCTGCGTGCGCGAGAGAGTCTTCGGCAGCAGCACCGGCAGCGACACCGGCGGTGCTGCTGGTGCTGCTGGTGCTGGGTTTGGGTCGGCTGCGGCTGCCGCTGCGGCAGCGTTGTCGTCTACGACTGGGTATGGTCCGGCTGCTGCTGCTTCGGGGATGCGGGATCTGATCTCGTCGTGGCGGCAGAATGCGGGGGAGCTGGCGAGCAACGTGAACCGTTCGATTAGGAAGCGGGCCAAGAGGCGCGCTAAGAAGGTGGCCAGTTCTGGTGACTTGCTGAATGGTAATGTGAACGGGAGCGGGAACGGGTACGGGAATGGGAATGGGAATGGGAATGGAGGGGTGATGGGCCAGGGAGGGGCAGCAGGAGGGACAGAATTGCCAGAAGGGGAGAACATTCTGCTGACGAACGGGGTTTTAGGCGGGCTCGATGGGGTTCTGCCTTCCTCCCCTAGTGGGTCGTCGGTGGGGGGTGGGGGAGAGTGGGTGCGGGTGAATGGGCGCGTGCACCCCACGGATGGCAGCAGTACCAGCAGCTCTAGTGCGGGTAGTAATGGCAATGGTGGTGCTGGTAGTCGTCATGGTCGTGCTGCTGCCTCTGCTGGTGGTGTTAATGGTGGTGCTGCTGGTGGTGGCCGGAGTTCGAGTGGCCTTGGTGGGGGTGTGGAGAAGGGAGGGGGAGGGGGCGATGCAGGCGTGTCGTCTCAAGGGGAGGGCAGTGACGGGTCGTGTGAGAGGGAGGAGAGGATGGCTGGAGGAACAGGATCAACGCCCGCTGATGCGTGTAAAGATAGGAAGGGAGCCAAAAGGGCCTCACAACAACAGCAGCAGCAGCAGCAGCAGCAGCAGCAGCAGAATCAGCAGCAGAATCAGCAGCAGTTGGTGCAGCAGCAGCAGGGAGGTGGGCAGCAGCAGCAGTATGAGATAGTGAACCTGCCTGCGGATGCGCGGCCGCTGCTGGTGTTTGTGAACAAGCGCAGCGGGGCGCAGCATGGGTCCGCGCTCAGACGACGATTCAACATGCTGCTGAACCCCATCCAGGTAGGCCTCGAACAGGTCTGAATAGTGCATACCTGTAGACCTGACCTGACGTGTCTGGAAACATTTATCGCTCATGCATGCCCTATTATTCGTTCAGGCCCTCCTGGCAACATCCGGTGGTGCAGCTATCCAGCGAATAGGGGCCCAAGTATGGGCTCTCTCTGTTTGACCACGTGCCCAAGTTCCGAGTGTTAGTGTGCAACATACGTCCAATCCAATCCCCCCCCCCCCCGTGCGCCCGTTGCCTCACCTTGCATTCTCAGGTGGTGGAGCTATCCAAACCAACGACCTGGGCCCCAAGTACGGGCTCTCTCTCCCTTCGACCACGTGCCAATCTTCCGAGCACTCTGTGTAACAGGAATCCAATGTCCTTCTCTCTCTCCCTCTCCTCCCCCCCCCCCCCGGTTCCTATTTTTTTGCATTCTCAGGTGGTTGAGCTATCGAAAGACCAAGGCCCCGAGTTCGGGCTCTCTCTCTTCGACCACGTGCCCAACTTCCGGGTGCTAGTGTGCGGGGGCGACGGCACAGTGGGGTGGGTGCTGGGCGCGATAGAGAGGCGTGGGTATGACATCCCTCCGCCTGTGGCCGTGCTGCCCATCGGCACGGGCAACGACCTCGCCCGGGTGCTGGGATGGGGAGGCGGATTCGGAGCCGTGGAGCGACAGGTGAGAGTGAGAATGAGAGTGAGGGTTGCGTGCTAAAGAGAGAGGACGGGGGATGCTGAAGCCTGGAAGTGGGAAGGAACAGGGAGCTTCCATGCCTGGGTGCTGGGATGGGGAGGCGGCTTAGGAGCCGTGAAGCGACAGGTGAGAGCTGGGGTTGGGGGTTAGAGAGATAGGAAGGGCGGTGCTCACGCCTGAAAGTGGGAAAGCTTTTGAGGCGCCTGAAAAGTGCTCACGCCTGAACAGTTGTATTTTGAGTCGAGTTGTATTTTGATTCGACTCAAAACACGCCTGAAAAGTGCTCACGCCTGAAAGTGGGAAAGAACGGGGAAGTGCCATGCCATGCTTGGGTGCCAAACAGGGGTGGGGAGTTTTGTTGTTTTCTGAATCTGCTTATGGACACGGTTGTGGGATGGGGAGCCGGCTATATAGAGGATGGAGTGGCAGGTGAGGAGCTTTAGAGGGACAGGCGAGGTGGGTTGGGTTTAGTCTCACATGTCGCTGCTGGCGCTGCTGTTGCTCAATGTAGAGAACGCGCCAGTTCTTTAGGCGCCTCAAACGTAGAGAGAACGTGCCATGTTTCACCTCGCAAATGCCTTAAGAACGTGCCATGTTAAGAATGCGCCATGTTTCTGCTTGCAAATGCTGCATCTTACCATCCCCCTCCCTATCCCCGCTCTCCCTAACGCCCTTTCCACCCCCCCCCGTTAGGGCAGGCTTCTATCAGTGCTGCTCAACATAAAGAATGCGCCAATCGCCATTCTGGGCTGCTGTGACGCTTGAGTTAGGCTAAAAAGTCCTCTCTTCCTCGCCGCTCTCCACCCTCCCCCTCAGGGCGGGCTGCTATCAGTGCTGCTGAACATAGAGAACGCGCCCATTTCCATTCTGGACCGGTGGGCCATCACCTTCCACCCCTCCTCCGCCCCTGCCACTTCCGCCTCCTCCCAAGCGTACCTGTCTGCTTCTGCTGCTGCGGTCTCTGCTTCTGCTGCTGCGTCTGGAGGGGGGCAGGCAGGAGGCAAGGGAAAGGAGAGGGAGAAGGGAAAGGAGGAGGTTCCACAGCCCAAGTTTATGAACAACTACCTGGGTAAGGCTTCCGGTATTCTTGCCTGCTGGTTTAGTTTATCTATTGAATGATTGCGACCAGGATGCTGCTGGTGTCTTTCCCTTTCTTTCTTTCTTTCTTCCTTCCTTCCTTTCTTTCTTTCTTTCTTTCTTCTTTCTTTCTTTCTTTCTTCCTTCCTTCCTTCCTTCCTTCCTTCCTTCCTCCCTTCCTTCCTTCCTTCCTTCCTTCCTTCCTTCCTCCCTTCCTTCCTTCCTTCCTTCCTTCCTTCCTTCCTTCCCTTCTTTCTTTCTTTCTTTCTTTCTTTCTTTCTTCCAGAAGGTTTTAGTCATGGCGCCGCATCTACTCTGCTGAAAACTAAGACTGCAGTGCATGCACGTATGAGAACATGTGTGTGTGACCATGCGCCACATATGAGAACATGTATATGTGAACATGCGCCACATATGAGAACATGTGTATGTGAACATGCGCCACATATGAGAACATGTGTATGTGCACATGCGCCACATATGAGAACATGTGTATGTGCACATGCGCCACATATGAGAACATGTGTATGTGAACATGCGCCACATATGAGAACATGTGTATGTGCACATGCGCCACATATGAGAACATGTGTACGTGAACATGCGCCACATATGAGAACATGTGTATGTGAACATGCGCCACATATGAGAACATGTGTATGTGAACATGCGCCACATATGAGAACATGTGTATGTGCACATGCGCCACATATGAGAACATGTGTATGTGCACATGCGCCACATATGAGAACATGTGTATGTGCGTATTCATGTTTGATGTGCGTGCATGCTTTCTTCGTGGCAGGTGTGGGCTGTGACGCCAAGGTGGCTCTGGAGATCCATCTGCTTAGGGAGGAGAACCCAGAGATGTTCTACAACCAGGTGCGTGCGTCATTCCCTTCCCTGCTCTCTAATGAACCCTGAAAAAGCCGTTTGCTCTGGAGATCCACCTGCTTACGGAGGAGAACCCTGAGATGTTCTACAACCAGGTGCGTGCGCAGTTCCATTCCCTGCTTTTCAATGAAGTGATCCGTGTGACATTGTAACGAGATGACTTTTGAGTCGACTCAAAAGTCAACCAGGTGCGTGCGCAGCTCCCTGCTCTCTACTGAACCCTGGGAAAATACCGTTTTCTTTTTAGTACGAATTATAGTACTATAATCCTCTCTGCTCCCCACCCTACCCTCCACTTCCCCTTTCCCTGCCATGCCATGCCCTTTTGACGGCTCTTTAACAAGGTGTGTTGCTCTGTACAATGGAGGGCTCTCTCTCTCGAGACCTTGTTCATCAACTCACCACTCACCTTCCTTTCCCCTCCTCCCCTCGTCATCCCACCCACCCCTCTCGTCCCTACTCTCTCTTCCCCCCTCCCCCCCTCCTTCCCCTCCACATCGCCCTATCCGCCTGAACAAGGTGCTGTATGCCACGCAGGGCACATGTGACAACGGCTGAGTCAACCCAGCCGTCTCCCCTCCCCCCACACTATCCCCTCTCCCCCGTCTTCTCACATATAATCATATGCCCCTGGTAACCCCAGTTCCTGAACAAGGTGCTGTATGCCACGGAGGGCGCGCGGGACTTTGTGGACCGCAGCTGCAGTAACCTGCCATGGCACGTGCACGTGGAGATAGATGGCCGCGAGGTGGCCATTCCAGAGGTGCGGTGCAGTGGGTTGGTGTGGGGTGGGGTGCAGTGGGGTGGGATGGGGTGGGGTGGGGTGGGGGGCGGGAATGCTGTTGTGTGGTATGACATGGTGCAAGCAGGAGCTGCAGCAACCTGCCATGGCAGATAGACGGGCGCGAGGTGGCCATTCCAGAGGTGCGGTGGGGTGTAGTGGGGTGGGGTGGGGGAGAGTGCGGCATGGAGCTGGAGGGCGTGTTGGTGCTCAACATTGGCAGCTACATGGGCGGCGTGGACCTGTGGACCTGTGTGAGATCTCAAGCACATTCTTACACCCCCCCCCCCCCTCTTTCCCAACCCCCCTCCCCCCACTGCCCGTACGTGCCTCTCTGTGCTCCCATGCATCAGGAGCTGGAGGGCGTGCTGGTGCTGAACATCGGCAGCTACATGGGCGGCGTGGACCTGTGGCAGAACGAGGAGGATTTGGACGATGGCTTGGCGCCGCAGCTCATGCACGACCGCCAGGTCGAGGTCGTGGGCATCTGCGGCGCGTGGCACCTGGGCAAGCTGCAGGTGGGCAAGCTGCAGGTGGGCAAGCTGCACCTGGGAAAGCTGCAGGTGGGGGCAAGCCGCAGGTTGGATGGAAGCAAAAGGTGTATGTCGTGACAAACCACAGGTGGGGGGTGATCTTTCTGGATGGGTGGGTGTTGTTTTGAGAACCCCCCACAAGCACCTGCAACGGGTTGGTGGCTATGTTGGAAAATACGCGTACTGCGTTTTATACGCTAGCGTATATACGCTTGCGTATATACGCTATACGCTTGGATTTGGGGTCCAATACGGCAGGAATACGCATGCCCGGGCAGGAAAAAAGGTTTGCCCGGGCAGGGTAACAAAACCAGGGGGCAGCAAGGAAGCCATGATGGTAGCAGCTAGGCTAGGGTTTCTGAAAACGTGACTCTCAAATGAGGCATTTTCTGAGGGGTCGAATTTTGACCTGCCAATTCCCTCCCTTTCACCGCACTCAACCCCCCCGTCTACAAAGTCAAATTGGCTTCCAGCCAACCAACTCCCTCCCTTTCACCGCACTGAACTCCCACCCATCTACAAACTCCTACCTTTCCTCACAAATGCTCGACTCTCCCCCCCATCATCTCCCCCATCACTTTGGTAGAAGACTAACAAGCACCGTAACTCGCGCAATCGCCGCCACCTAGCTAAGCACACCACCGTTTCGCTTCAGAGCTGAGATTTGGACGGAAATGGGGAACGGCAAACACGGGATGGCTTTCAATCACGTACAGAGCAGGCTGGGCTATGGGCAAAAAAGAATGGGCGAAAAAACCGCGACGTCGCGAAGTCGCGGGAAAAAAAAATATAAGTTTTTTTTTTCGCCGGGCAGCCCGGGTATCGCGTATCGCGTATTCCAAGCGTATCAGCGTATTGCGTATATTCGCAAGCGTATATACGCAATACGCAAAGCCTTCTGTGCGTATATTCCAACATAGGTTGGTGGTGGGGTGGGGGGGAGCCGGAGGCTGGAGACCAGCACAGGGCGGGGTGGAACAAAAAGGGCGGCGTGGAAAAAAAGGCGGCGTGGGAGTGAACCACAGGTGTGCTTGTGAGTCGACTCAAAAGCAGCTCATGCATGACCGACATGTGGAGGTGGCGGGCACTGGGCATCTGCAGCGCGTGGCACCGGGGCAAGCTGCAGGCTTTTGAGGTGCCTCAAATAATGAGACGACTTTTGAGGCGCCTCAAATAATGAGACGACTTGAGGCGCCTCAAATAATGAGACTACTTAGAGCACTTAGCACAGACCACAGAGCACTTAGCTCAGTGCACAGAGTCCACGTGGTCTGAGGCACAGATCAGAGATGTGCAGCTTGACTTTCTGTGCCTTGTTATCTCCCTCTGTGCCCCTTGTTTCCAACCCCTCCGCCTGGCTCGTTCCTTTCTTTTCTTTCAACGCCAGGTGGGCCTGTCACGCGCCATTCGCCTGGGGCAGGGTCGGTCGGTGCGCATCCACACGTCCGTGACCTTCCCCGTGCAGATCGACGGCGAGCCGTGGCTACAGGCCCCCGCCACCATCAACATCGCGCACCACTCCCAGGTGCCTCCCTCCCTCCATCCCTCCCTCCCTCCCTCCCTCCATCCCTCCATCCCTCCTTCCCATCCTCTCCCATCCTCTCCCATCCTCTCCCATCCTCTCCCATCCTCTCCCTTACTTGGAAAGCTTGGTTTTCTTTTTAAACCTCTTTGGCCCACGCGCAATGCTTCGCCACTCTCACAAGCCGTGTTTGCCAAGCAAGCCTAGTTCTCTCCTTTTCCTGGTTTTCCTCTCCTTGCTCCCGTCAACCCTCCTCTGCCTTTTGCCACCTCCCTGAAGCTGCCAACTCTCTCAAGCTGCCAGGCACCCACTTTGAGATCAAACCCGCATATCTGTGCACCATGGGTATCATACCGACTGCTGTGCCTTCCTTCTCTCTTCCCTTCCTTCCGTCCCTCTTTCCCTCCCTCCCTCCCTCCCTCCCTCCCTCCCTCCCTCCCTCCCTCCCTCCCTCCCTCCCCTCCCTCCCTCCCTCCCTCCCTCCCTCCCTCCCTCCCTCCCTCCCTCCCTCCCTCCCTCCCTCCTCCCTCCCTCCCTCCCTCCCTCCCTCCCTCCTCCCTCCCTCCCTCCCTCCCTCCCTCCCTCCCTCCCTCCCTCCCTCCCTCCCTCCCCCCCAGGCGTTCATGCTACGGCGGATGGAGGGCGAGCCTGTGGGGCATGCGGCGGCGGTGCTGAGTGAGGCAGTGGACGCTCTCACGGCCAGGGGCGTTATCACAGCAGCGCAGAAGCGAGCGCTGTTGCAGGAGGTGGCGGTGCGCCTGCAGTAGTGTCCCGAGGCTTCCACTCTTCGTGCAAATGTTCTAGTGTTCGGATCTCACAGCCAGGGCCATTATCAGTCATCACAGCGGCGCAGGAGAGAGCATTATTGCAGCAGGTGGCCTTGCGCCTGCAGTAGTGCCAGCCGTGAGACCCTTGAGTATCACTGCACGTGGTTGGTAGCACTTGGAGGGGCTTTGATCAGTCCACGTTGCGGCTCTCACTGCCAGAGGCGTCATCACAGCGGCGCAGAAGTGAGCACTATTGCAGGAGGTGGCTGTGCGGCTACAGTAGTGCGTGCAGTAGTGTGCCACCGGATAGATACGTGTGGTAGAGTTCCGAGGGCTTCGGTCAAATTCCCTGTCGGCTCTTACTGCCTGAGGGGGGATGGGATGGGTCATCACAGCAGCGCTGAAGCCAGTGCTGTTGCAGGAGGTGGCTGTGCGCCTACAGTAGCAGTAGCAGATGGGGAGCCCCCTTTTTGAGGTGCATCAAAAGGCAGCGGAGAAAGGAGAAGCAAGCTCTAGTGCAGGAGGTGGGTGTGTGCCTGCTGCAGTAGCAGTAGCAGTGGCAGATGGGTAATGGATTGGTCTGGAGCCTACCACCAACCTGCTGTTGTCTGGGGATTGGCAAACGAGTGGCAATGCATGTGGCAATTCGAGCAAGATTGGATCTCGCGAGCATGTAAATTACAGTATTAGGGTCACTTTGGGTAAGGGGGTTAGGTGGGGTGAGATGTGGGGTGAACTGGCCTGTCAAAGGCTGCTGCTGGTGTGGTGACTGCTACTGCTACGGCAGAGTACATAGGTTGCAGCCCCAGTAGTAGCGCAGAGGGGAGCACGAAGCAGAGTTTTGGAAATCACTTGCCGTACTCAGCATATGTAGGGATGGCAAGACAAGTACCCGGTCAGGGCTGACGTTTCAAAAAGAACCACCCTGAGCTGTCGAATGGGGAAATTTTTTTACCCTGAGGGCCTAGTGTTGGTATTTTGACTTCCCTGATTTCTCAGTGTTCTGGAACTTACAACCAGGGTTTCAGCTAGGATTTTAGGCCGTCTGACGTTCAGACAGGGTTTCAAACTTTCGTCTGACCATCATACGAATTTTTTTTGCCGGTCTTGCATTTCAGACGAAACATTTGGCACGATCTGACAATTCAGACGAAACGTTGCGGGAGTTTCAGTATATAACAATGCCGAATGTGCTACATTATCGTGCTACACAAACAACTGTTACACGTCGTCAACATCCATTGAAATTGCATCTACCGTATATGCTAAGAATAGCTGGAAAAAACTCTAGTGCTACTGATGCTCCACTACCACAACCTACATTAGGAATTAGCCTTGTACTAAACCATGCTGTGCCATACCATCATCTGCCTACTCGGAGTCTGAACTATCACTTCCGACCTCCTCGATGTCATCATCATCACTGTCGCTCTCTGAGACTTGCACCTTCTTGCCCTTGCTTTTCCTCCTCCAGATTGGGCCAGCCGCACCATCCTCTTCAAACACTCTGGCTGCTTCTGCTGCTGCTAGCGCTTCTGCCTGCCTGGCTGCTTCTGCTGCTGCCTTGGCTGCTGCCTTTGCCGCCTTCAATGCCGCCGACGTCTTGGGCCGCTTCACCTGCCGTGCGGTCTGATCCATGACAACTTCCTTGGCAGGTCGCCGCTTCTTCGTTCCACGCCAGCTAGCCACCATACTCCCCCAGTCCATCGGGTAGTCGAGCAGCGACACCGTCATCAAGTGGCCTAGCTTCGCATCACCGAGATTGCCGCGCTGCCAGCTTTTGATGACGTTCTGGCGGCTGAACCCGCGCTCACACTCCACTGTGCTGAGCGGCAGCACGGCGCAGGCAATCCAGATGAGAACCAAATTGGGGTAGGCAGTCATCCAGTCCGGCGTGGAAAGCACGTTCTTCAGCGCATCGTGGAAGCCCAGCTCGTCGTTGTGTGTCGACATAATGGTGGTGAAACTGATGAGCTCGGCCTTCGCCTTGCCCCAGTGGACACCTGAAGGGGGGGTGAAATAGAGGCACAGAAGCCTTCGTTAAATATCTCAACCAGAAAATACCCGAGCCATGGAGACACTTACAACCCCTTGGAACTCACCCGGCAGAGTGTCGGGCGCTGACGCATCACGCTTGTAGAGGCCGCGCAGAGACTGGAGCCATTCGAGAAACTTCCGCTCGCGCCTCGCAGTGGACTTCGGGTACATCGTCTGCTTGAAAAGTCTTGTGCCGTTGAGCTTCGATAGATCCTTGAGGCGTCCCTGCAGGTGGTTGATGACACCGTTGACGACGTCAGTGGCGAGCTGCTGTAGCGACTTCAGATCTCCGTTGCTCCGCTGCCCATCCAGCGGCTTTGTGTGTAGAGTGTACGTGTGCACAGTCGGCGCCCCGTGTGCGTCAATCCCCTCGATCGTCACGTCCTCGCCCCCCGCGTACAGATGCAGAAAGTCGGCGAAGTCCCCGTCAGGTGGGCCGAACTGTGTGTTGTAATTTACGTAGCGTGCGCGCAGTGTAACGACAGTGTTGTCGACCATCCGAAGAACCTGGGTGACGTCGACCTGCCATACAAAGACAGAAATGGGAGATGGTTTTGCTCGTTAAGCATCACTCTCCTAAATCCGATGACATGACACCATGTGGCTTACCTGGCGACGCTGGAACTTGAGGTTGAGCGTGTTCAGCTCCCGCAGCATATCCGCCAGAAAGTACAGCAAGAAATGAAATTTCAACGAGACAACTACGTGATACATCTTCCTATCATACTCGTACAGCAGGAGGATGGCCGCGGGAAACACATCAACAAGCCGTTGGATAGCCTCACCGCGACTAAGCCAACGTATCTGGTGAATGCCTTGCATTTCGAGGTTAGTTTCAGTGACGACTTCCTGCAGCTCCTTGAAACGGTTGTGGACGACGATGGACCGGCCGAGCACCTCGGCCAGTGACCGCACGACCTTGTCGACAATGCCTAAGTCCGGGAAATCATCTGCAGTGTCCTTGGCAGCAAGAGCCTCCCTGCAGATTGAGAGAGAAACTTTATTAGTTTCGAAATAATCTTTTAAAATATGCATTGCTATAGAATGTTAGAATCACCTATGCGCGATGCAGTGGCAGGAAACCAGGTGTGGAATACGGGTGCGTAGCCTAGCCACGAGGCCTGCCTGCGCACCCGTCATCACACTGGCTCCATCGGTGCTGATGCCGCAAATCTTGTTGAGCTCGATGCCCTGAGACTCGAGGTGGGTGAGTAGAACGGCCTGCAGAGATGCGGCGTCACACTTCTCGACGGTGAGATGCCCGAAGAACTCTGTCACCACCGTCGTGTCGCGGAGGAAGGTAAGGTAAACAATCATATGTTTACCCCGCCGGCGGTCGGTTGACTCATCGAGTTGGATGCCCAAGAATGGTGAAGCCCTGATGTGGGTCATTTGCTTGGCTCGCAGGTAAGTGACGATGTTGTCGACCACCTGATTGAAACCGTACCTGCGCATGCATAATAGTACAGTGTCAACCTTCTAGAAACCACGTAACAAATCAACAGTACATCGGGTTGGTATCACGTAAAACACTTACTCGCTCTGGTAGGTACCGTTGTCCTTCACGGGTAGGTCTGGTGTTCCCTGCTCTGCCATGAACTGGACAAGTGACACAAACAACACAACGGGGGCGTCAGATTTGCAGAGGAACATCACAATCGCCATGAGTCGCTTCAGTCGCTTTGCCTCATCGTTCCCGTTCTCGAAGTCGACGATGGACTTCTGTTTCGCATTCTTGCCATCCTTCTGCTCCTTCCGTGCCATCGCCGCCTCGTGCTTTTGACTGTGGTGGTGCTTGCGCATCGTCTGCTTCTGTATGTCGATGCCGCCCTCGCCGTTGCGCCCATACTGGTAGTTGGGGTCGTTGTTATACCCCATACAGATGCTACACTTCATGCATGGACGCCCCTCAGAAGTCTCGGAAATCAGCAGCCATGGGAAATACCGCTGCCACTGCTCCTTGGCTTTCAACTGGAGCTCGGCGACTGTGAGGGGAAAGGGACCATCGTCGTCGTCGGAGTCGGCGGGAGATGCTTCGGAAGACCGGGATTGCACCTGGACAGAGGGTGTAGACTGAGCCACCGCTGGTCGGCCAAACGTAAGCTTGCGCTGTCGATACTTCTTGCCAGGAGCGCGAACTGGTAGGACAGGACCGCGCGTCACGCGTGAAGGGGAGACGGCTCGCACGGTTGAGCAGCCAGGTGTTGACGACGGGTTAGGCGACGTTGGAGCATCACACGTAGAGTTTTCTTTGTCAAAGAAAACCCACGGCTCGTCGTCTAAGGGTGGGAGAGGCGACGGAGGTGCTTCACCCACGGCTGCAACCGGAGCATCGCCGCTGACGGCTCGGTTCAGCGCGCCAGTGAGGAGATCTAGACCACTAACAAGCGGAGGGGTTGAGCCAGGGGGCTCCAAGCCTACTATTGACTGCCTAACTGGGGAGGGGATCGACTGCGCTCTCTCTGACGCCATCGCTGTCTAGCCACAGAGCTAGAGGGCGTCTAGGCAGGGTGTGCGCCGAGCAAGATTGGAGCCATGCTGAGGGGGCTGGGAGAACGAGGTGGAGCAGGACAAGTGCCTACGAGGCTTTTCCCTTGGTGCCTTTACGACCAGGCGCCTCGCTGAGCTGCAGCATGGCGAGCGAGGTTGCTGCATGGCTACGAAACAGCTCTGCATTGCTGGCTCGCGGTGGGTGGCTTTCCTGGCCGCACCACTGTGCGCTGGCACATTGCTGCCAGCTTCAAGATGCAAGGATGCTGGCAGCCGTGCAAGTGACGCACTATCGGACGAGCCATGGGCAGCAATCTGAGTCAGGCTGCTGCCGGTTTCATTTCGTGACTATGCGCTGGCCGTCGCGGTGCGCGTGGAAATGAATGCACCTGCCCACCGACCAGGACCAAGATGGCAGAGTGTGGGCCACTGGGAAGGTGACCCATTGGCACAGTGGGATAAGGGGTGATTGCTGTCAGACGAAATTATACGCGCTATCTGACATTTCAGACGAAAAAGTACACCAAGTCTGAACCTTCAGACGAAATCTTATGACTGAGATGGACAATCAGATGAAATAATTCACCCCGTCAAAAAATCAGATGAAAGCAAAAAAACAGGTCTGATTTTCAGACCATCAGACGGATTTCGTCTGATATCTGAGACCCTGCTTACAACCTTGAAACCTCCAGGGTTGGCTTGCAACAATCAGGGTTGCATTGTACTTGGGAAAAAATCAACTAGGAATGTACAGCTACTAGTTAAGTAAAAGCACCACTACGCCACGCCAGTGTACAAGTCCTCTATCTAGTCTAGACTTCACAATATTCCATGCCACTAGCTACACTTGACTAAAATTCTGGGCCATCCATGTTCACTTCGTCTTCTTCGTCGTCATCGGACAGAAAGGGGTTGTCTTCCACTTCAGGAGCCTCTCCCCCCACTGCCCCCACTCCCCCCTCCTCCTCTCCCTCATCCTCTGCCCAATCCCCCATGTAGTCGGGGACTGCCTCCTCCTCCACCCTCACTTCTGCCCCCTCAATCGCCTTCGCCTTACGCTTCCTCTCCGCTGCGGCAAACAGAACAGACTTAGCAGGGCGCCTCAGCTTCTCGCGCCAGCACCCAAGGGCCTCGTCCCAGTCAGTCTCGTACTGCAGCAGGGAAATGACCATCAGCTCGCTGAGGCGCGCATTGCACAACGCGCCCCGCACCCATGACTTGATGACGTTCTGCCGCGAGAAGCCTCGTTCACACTCCACTGTGCTAAGCGGCAGGACAGCGCATGCCTGCCACAAGCGCATGAGGTTGGGCCAGCGCCTGCCAGAAGGGTTGGGGGAATAGAGTACATGGAACAAGACCAGTGCATTAGCAATGCTTGTCAACAATCGATAAACAACAACTGATAAAGGAAACAATGAAACCGCCCAAAAGGAAAATCAATAATCGTCCTTCGAGCAGCACTCTCTCACAAGGTCGACTCCGTCGAGCCGAGGTAGTTCGTCAGGCCTTGATGGAATCCTTCGTCGGCATGGTGGCTCAGCATCAGTGGCGCCCACGTGACCAGCTCCAGCTTGCAAGGAAAAGCCTGTCAGCCTGTTGTCGAACAAGGCACTGCAGCCATGTAGGTACTCCTTCAGCTTCTTCTCTCTCTGCTGCTTCATCCGGGGCCACTTCGACACGCGGAAGAGCTTCGTCGGGCCGAGATTGTTCAGGTCCAGCATCCTCGTCTTCAGGAAGCTTATCGTGTCCTTCGCGAATTGCGCGCAGAGCCGCTCGCAATCGGGGTACTTGCTGCGGAAGGCATGCCCGTCGATCTGCTTCTCGTGCATGGTGTAGGTGTGCGTGACTGGGTTGCCGTCCTTGTCGATGCCCCGCACCTTTACGCGTTTGCCCCTTCCGCGCCCGTAGACCGCCAAGAAAGCCGAAAGCCACGTGCCTTCGACACCCCCGCCGAACACCTCTCCGCACTCCAAGTAGCGGTGGCGGAGGTCCCCTGTCGCCTCGTCGATGTCCTTCGTCACTTCGGTGACATCGACCTGGTGGATGTGACAGACAACGGAGTGGAGTCAGAGGGTGATTCCAAACGTGCATGCATGGGACAAAAATTACATGCAGGGTGATAGAAGCTCACCTCCCTCTTCTGGAATTTGAGGTTGAGCTCATTCATCACTCCGAGGACGTCCGCCAGGAAAAAAAGACAAAACTGGAACTTGTAACAGATAACGACCTCATACAGCTCATGCCCGTACTCATAGAAGAGAATGATAGCGGCGCCGAGGACCTTACAAAGGCGCCTCACAGCCTCACCCCTTGAAAGCCAGCGCACGGTGTGAATTCCTTGCACTTCAAGGTTGGTGTTATGTATTGCCCGCTGCAGGTACTTGAAGCGTTGACTCCAGACACATGAACGTCCCAGAAGATCGGCCAGAGTCCGAATCACAAGGTCGACCATGTCGAAGTCTGGAGAAGCAGTGGCCGCGTCCTTCACCGCCAAGGCTTCCCTGCATGGTGCACACAAGGGAATTTTAGTCAAGCACTTGTAGGAAACCTAAGCGACTGAAATGACAAGCGGTTAAACCTGTGGGCGATGCAGTGCGAAGAGACGAGATGGGGAATGTGCTCGCGAAGTCGGGCGACGAGACCGTTGTCTCGGCCGACCATGACAGAGGCGCCGTCGGTGCTCATGCCGGTGATTCGGGAGAGATCGATGCCAGTTGCTCGCAAGTGAGCCAGAAGAACGGCGAGGAGTGACGCGGCGTCGCACTTTTCGACGGTCAAGAGTGCAAAAAACTCAGTCACAACACGATGCGCCCGCAAGAAGGTCAGATAAACAATCAGATGTTTACCGCGAGTACGGTCAGTGCTCTCGTCGCAGCTGATGCCGAGGTAGGGTGAGGCGAGAATGTATTGCATTTGTCGGCGCTGCAGGTAGGTTGCCAGGCTGCTGACGAGCTGACAGAAGCCATACCTGTAGTAGCAGAAGTGACAACAAGGTGTTGGTTAGACCTTTTTGAAAAAAAAAAGACATGGTGTACTTCGAATAAGTGCATTACCTTGTCAGGTAGACTCCGTAAGACTGCAGCGGAATGTCCGGTGTCTCCTGCTCGGCCATGAAGCGGAGTAGCCTCGGGTACATGCTGATGGGTGCATCACACTTGCACAGGAAGTCGACGCAGCGTAGGAGCCTCATGACGCGCTTCCCTTCGATGTCAATCCGCGCGTAATTCTCCATGCGCCTCTGGGTGCTGGCGATCTCTTCGGCGATCTCCATCTGACGCTTGACGGCTACTTCGTGGGCTGTCGTGTGTTCGTGGAACCGCATCGCTTGCGTCTGCAGGTCACGTGCCCCGTCGCGGCTGTTGGAGTACGGTGTTGTCTCTTTGCCGAAAGCCTTGCACACACTGCACTTCAAAGCAGGGTAACCATCTTTCGTTTTCGTTAGCAGAAGCCAAGGGAAAAAAGGAAGCCAGCTGGTCTTATACTTGTGCTCAGCCATGAGATACTTCTGCTCGATGAGTTCCTTCTTTGAGAGCTTCGGCGGCTCGGGTTCTGGAATACCAGGGGCCTGAGGTTCAGGCGACGAGCGAGGCAGCGACGGTCTATGTAGCTTCCCGCCGAGGACTATCGTGCTCTGGGTGTACTTCCCTACGCGTGCTTTCTTCCCAGATGAAATCGTCGACGCACACTCGACCGTGTAACGCACGGTCGTGGCTGTCTCGCAGTCTGGAACCAAAGGGCCCCGGCTAGATGAAGCGACAGCGGGCGGAGGTACATATGGAGCGGCGGGAGTAGATACGGGTTGTGATGGTGTAAGGACTGCGGTGGGAGACCGCAAGATGTCTAGCGCGGATCTACGGACCTCCACGGGGGGGTCCCTACCTAGTTCAGAACTATCGTCGGCAGTGGGAGACTCACCAGAGTCTCCTACATCCGCCATGGCTAGAAGCGGCGGATATGCTGAAAATGAGAAATCGGCGCGACGAAACTAGAGGAGATTGAAGACTGGAGCATCTCGCAGCTGTGACGTGAAGAAATGAAAAAAACTGGGGTGGAGGAGGAGCTGGTGAAGAAGACGGGAAGAGGACCAAGAAGCCCCATCTCTCGATTTTCATGGATGGTGCATAACCCATCCAGGTTCCCGTATCGCCATGGCGATACCGTCAACGGCGAAACGCACCTGCGCTGGCATCGTCTGCACAGAGATGATTGGCGGGGTGATGTCATACAGAGGCTGACATTGCCGCGCTCATCATATTCTGTCCTCGTCTGCTGCGTGCTGAGTCACGAATGCCAGTTGACGGTTGCAAATGTTGCTGTAATGGCAGCATACAGCGTGTATACGGCGGGAATCTTGCCGAGTGCAGATTCCCCACGTGACGCATGCTGGGCGTGTTCAATGGACTGGGCCCCGTCACGCGTAAGGGGGCCATTTCGAGGAAATTCAGGGTCCGCATGGATGTCGCATTCAGGGTTCGTACGCGTTACTAACAAACAGTGAAATTGATGAATAGAGAGAGAGAGTGCACAAACATATACCTAACTGTTGTACTCTCTAGAAGATGACCCTATACAGTCTATACAAGCATGATAACTAAACATGTTTGACACACCCCCTGGACTGCATAGGGGAATGTTCTAGACAAGCAGCTCAGGGTGGCACTACTAGTCCAGCCTCTGAGACAAGGGTCTAAAAGACCAGTCAGAAGGAGTACAGGCAAGGCAAGAACTAGTACAGGGCGGCACTACTAGTCCAACCACTGTAAGAGGACACAAGTCCAGTCTGAGTGTACACACAGATATATAGGACAGTACAGAGTCAAGGCCCGAGTAAGTGAGAGACTACAGGAACCAGACCAAGCTGCACACAGTGCCGCTGATGATCTTTAGGCGCAAGCGCCTTCGTAAAGATATCAGCTGTGTTGGCACCGGAGGCTAAGTGTACTACGCGAGCCTGGCGACGCTGCTGTAGCTCACGCAGGAGGAAGTACCGCAGCTGGATGTGCTTTGCTCTGCCCTCGAGTCGAGGCTCCTGACACAGGAGGATCATGGCCCTGTTGTCAGCGTACAGGACCGGGGCAGAGCTAGGCCGCTCACCTAAGTCAGTGAGCAAGAAGGTCAGCCAGCGGAGCTCCTGTGCCGCCATGGCACCGGCGTAGATCTCGGCCTCACAGCTGGACTGGGCAACAGACGAAGAGCGGGTAGCTCTCCACGAGACAGCACCTGAACCAAGGCTAAAGCAGTAGCCCTGGGAAGACCTGAGCGTCTCGGCGTCGTCTGCCCAAGAAGCGTCTGTGTGTCCAGTAAGGACCACTGGCCTGCGTCCGCCTAGCACTAACCCCATGCCCGATGTACTTGCAAGATAACACAAAACCCTCTTAGCGGCAGACCAGTGCTGAGGTCGGTGCCTGCCTGTGGCCACGAAACGAGCCAGGATGCTGAGAGGGTATGCGAGATCTGGGCGAGTGCAAGTCATCAGGTACATGAGGCAACCCACTAGCTCAGCGTAAGGACCACTGGGATCTACCGACTCCTCAGGAACTGGAGCGGAGAGTCTGTGGTCCAGAGGAAGAGGGGTGGGCTGTGCGGAGGAGAACTGAAGGCCGAACCTCTGAAGGACCTGGCGCACCAAGTGTGACTGAGTCAGGGTGATGGTGCGCGCGGCTCTGTCCCTGGAGATCTGCAAGCCAAGGTAACGGCGCAGCTCTCCAAGGTCAGTGCAGGTGTGTCTCTTCAGCAGCTCTGCCTTCACGGAGGCCAGTGCGTCCCTGTCAGCAGTGGCAAAGACCAGGTCATCTACGTAGACGAGGATGTAGAACGGAGTCGAGCCAGCACGAACGAAGAGCGAGGGGTCTGCAGAGGACGGAAAGAACTGCAGGTCAGCAAGGGTAGCACGCAAAGTGTCGTGCCACTCACGAGGCGCCTGGCGCAGGCCGTAGACTGGCCGCCGCAGAAGCCACTGGGTCCCAGGGGGGAAGGTGCCAGTAAAGCCCTGAGGGCGACGCAGGTAGACCTGCTCGTGAAGGCTGCCCTGAAGAAAGGCAGTGGAGAAGTCGAGGGAGTGAAGCTCGTAGTCACGCTGAGCCGCTACGTGTAGCAGCACCCGAAGAGTAGTCATCTTCGGGGTAGGAGCGAAAGTCTGAAAGAAGTCCACCCCCTCGCGCTGACTGAAGCCTCTAGCCACGTAGCGCGCCTTGAACACAGGCGGCTCTCCAGGAGGGCGCTTCACCTTGAAGAGCCAACGGCCATCGACCACGTTCACCCCAGGTGGGGGAACTGCGTCGACGAAGGTGCCGGTGGATCTCCAAGATGCCATCTCCTGCTCCATGGCAGCTATCCACTGAGAGGCCCAGGGTCCCGAAACCGCCTCAGCGTAAGTACGAGGGGTCGGGATGTCGAAAGCGTCTGGGTCACCCTCAGGGACTAGCAGCATGGAACAGAGATGGGGAGCAGCCTCGGACAGGAAAGCAAGCTCAAACTGGCGGTCCTCCAGGACGTCACTGCCGAGGGCAGGAGCACCCCCGACAGACGGAGGACAGGCAGGGTGAGAGACCAGAGCGGTGGCGTAGTCAAGGCGGCGGGTAGAGGCGAAGTCAGCGACCGCAGCGACGAGGGCGTCAAGACTCGACACGGGAACAGACGGGTCGGTAACGAGAGAGGCAAGGACCCGAGGAACAAGAGGACGAGCGGCACGAAAGGAGTCGGACAGAGGAGGAGACGCAACGACAAGAGAAGACGGAGGAGGAGACGGGAGGAGGGGAGGTCGAGACGCGTGGGAACGGAGCAACATAGGGTGAGAGCGCGGGACAGGGGAGACAGGACGAGCACGAGAGGGGCGGCGAGACCAGACGTGTGAGGGCGGCGTCGGGTCAGGAGACAGAGGAGGGGACACAGGAGGGGAACGAGGGGGAAGACGAGCCGGGGACGAGTCTGGCAGAGGGAACACGGGGCCGTAGACGGGAAGAGGGGGAGACGGCAGGAGAGGAACAGGCGCAGGGTCAGGAGACGGAAGGCCGAGCAGACGGAGGGCGGACACAGGCGGGGACTGCTGCTGCGGCGACACAACACCAACACCAGGGCCACAAGCTGCGCGACGGCTACCTCCCGAACCCTCCACACCTGCACCCCCAGAAGGGACACCCCCAGAGTCCACAAACGGCGGCAGCGACGACAGCGGCGGCGGCGGCGGCGGCTGCAGCGACGGCTGCGACGGCGGCGGCGGCGGAGACGACGGCTGCAACGGCGGCGGCGGTGGAGACGACGGCTGCAGCAGCTGCGGCGACGGCGGCTGCGGAGGCGGTGGAGGAGGAGACACCGGGGGAGGGACAGACGGCGAGGACTGCGCCGGAGGACTACCAGAGTCAGAAGACTCGTCGACCGGGACGACCGACGGGAGGGGGGTGACGTGAGACACACCAGAGGGGGCCGGACGGGGGGGCGGGGGGGGGGGAGGGGCAGGGACCACCAGGGAGGGAGGAACCAGGAAAAGGGGGGGAGTAACCGGGGGACCACGGTGGGGAAAGCGGCGGTAGAAGGAGACGGACTCGTCAAAGGTGACGTCGCGAGAGTGAAAGAAGCGGTGAGACGGCGGGTGGTAGAAGTGCCAGTCGGACGCGTCAAGGGGGAAACCGAGGAAGACGCAGGGGAGGGTGCGGGCAGTGAGCTTGTCCGTGCCAGAGGCACGAACGTGAGCAAGGCAGCCCCAGACGCGGAACGCAGACGCGTCACCAGGGGACCCGGTCCACAGAAGGGTCGGCGAAACCTGCGGCCGCTGGGGGTGCGGCCACAGGTTAAGCTGGTGAGCGGCGTAGCGCACGGCGAACGGCCACAGAAAATGGGGTGCACCGGCGTGCATCATGGAGGTGCGAGCCACCTCCATGACCAAACCGATGCGTCGCTCAGCGACCCCATTCTGCTGCGGGGAGTCCGGCAGGGTAAACGTCTGGGTGATGCCCTCCGCACGACAGAAGCGACCAAGGACACCTGAGGCAAACTCGCCACCCCGGTCGGAGTGAAGGCGCAAGGCAGGGAGACCGCGGTGGACACGAGCAGAGACAAGCCAGGGGATGAGAACGTCAGGCACGTCGGCCTTCCGCTCCAGGGGGAAGACGGTGGTGTAGCGCGTGAAGTCGTCGACAAGCACTAGGAAGAAGCGCTCGCGACGCGGCCCATGGACCGGGGCTGGGCCCCAGACGTCCATGTGCAGAGTCTGCAGTGGTGCGGTGGTAGGGGGAAAAGAGGAGGAGTGAGGGGCACGGCGGAGCCGGCCCTCGACACAAGGCGTGCACGGTGGGGCGGGGGAGGAGGGAAACTCGGGGAACGAACCGGGGAGACCAAGGACGAGACCGTGCTGGGACATGTGACGCAGACGTGGGAGTGCAGGGTGACCAAGGCGGTGGTGCCAAAGGAGAGTCGGGTGAGTGAGGGACCGACAGGAGCACGCGGCTGCAACCTGGGTGGACGCAACTACCGGGGGGGAAGACCCAGCCGGGGACGGCGCGGTGTCAAGTGTGAACAGGCCGGACACCGGGTCCCGGGGGAAAGTGGTAAGGGGGGCACCAGTGGCGGCCTCGGTACAGACAGCATACCGCTCGTGACCAGGGAACGTAGTGGTGACGCCAAGGTCCTGGAGGCAGCCGACACGAACTAGGTTCCTGGAGAACGAGGGGATATGCAGACCTGTGAGAGTGCCCGAAGGAACCGCCGGACAGGGAAGGGAGGTGGAACTGCGGGCAACGACGGGACCACCGGAGGGGTCAGCAAGAGTAACTGCAGCGGGAACAGGCAGCGGCGTCAGCGTCGTGGAGTCGCGGAAGAAACACCGGGAGGCGCCAGAGTCCAAGGTGAAGGAAAGCGCAGCAGTCGCGCGAGGCAGCAGTGAAGCGGTGGAAGCACCAAGGCTAAGCAAAGCAGGAGATCCTACGCCTGACGCAGCAGGGGAGTCTACGCTAGGCACCGCTACACTAGGCAACACGGGGTAATAAGAGGGAAGCACACTAGAGTCATCAGCATACATCACATGCAAGGCCGCTACAATGGCATCCATGTCCAAGTCAAAAATCCTAATGCTACGCCTAAGCAAGCTGTGCCAGTCCGGGAGGTCGGGCGCCGGGCCAAAGCGCTGGCGGAACAGGTCGTCCAGGCGACGAAAACAGCGAGGAGTAGAATGACCGATCTTACCGCAAACGAAGCCGCGGCGAGGACCGGTCTGGATCTGGTACTGACAGGGCGCGCCTCCAGAACCACCACCCGATGCACCACCACGCGCACGACCACCACCAGCTCCAGGCCACCCAGGTGGGAGAGTACTCGCCGGCCTCATCTGCGGCGGCTGCTGCGGCTGCTGCAAAGGCTGCGGCTGCGGCGACTGCTGCTGCTGCGGCTGCTGCAACTGTGGAGGCAGCGGGGCAGCTGGACCGGGCAGGGTCCCCACGTCCGCACTGGCACCGGACGACCCGCCTCCACCACTACCCCCACCCGCACCCCCGCCGCCTCCGCCGCTCCCAACCTTGGGGCGGCGGCCCTTCGCCGAGCGGGACTGCACTGCAGCAGCAGTCTCAGCCACAGCGACAGAGCCGTCGGAGAAGGTACACTGAGCGGGGGCACAACCCTGAAAGATAGGGACCGGTACTGTACCGCTCGCCAGGGCTATGGAGCGGTGACGAGTCTCTATGGCAGTCAGGGTGTCAACAAAGTCGGTGAGGGTGAGAGCAGCAGGGTGGATGCTAAGGAACTGGTCGCGGGCGGCGGCAAGGCGGTCAGGTAGGCGGGTGGCAAGGAGGTAGAGGGTAGAGGTCATGGGAGGCTGGTGGACTCTAAGCTGAGCATCAGTGCAGGCAGCGCGCCAGGCCTCATCTATCGAGCGCAGGTGGGCAGCGAGGTCAGAGACAGTGGGGAAAGACGCCAGGTCAGGAAAGAGCAGGGGAAGGATCAGGCGACCCACTGAGGCAGCAGGAGGGGTAGAATAGCGCTTGATGACAGCATCGAGGTAGGCCTGGGCGGTAGGAATGGTTCTAAAGCGAGGGCGCTCAGTGGGGGGGAGGGCATTGCTAATGGCGAGCTGAGCAAGGGCATCGCGGGAAAGCCAGACAGAGCGGGCAAGGGCAGCAGCGGCAGTGGACTCGCGCTCAGCGGGCGTGGGATCAGCGGGCAGCACAGCAGGGGGGTCAGGGTAGGGGAGCATACCGTCTAGGTGTGCAGAAAGCGGGTGGCCGTCCTGCCGCTGGCCAGTGAGGTGGCGGCGAAGGTCAGCCAACCACGCCTCGAACTCCAGAGGCTGACCCTCAACATCAAAACGAAGCTCAGCAGCCATGAGGGGCAGTGGAGGACAGTGCAGTGCGGTGCAGTGCGATGCAGTGCGGTGCAGTGCGGTCCAGTGCGGTGCAGTGCGATGCAGTGCGGTGCAGTGCGGTCCAGTGCGGTGCAGTGCGGTCAGTGCGATGCAAGGCGGGGCAGGAAAGTGCAGGAGGGTGCAAAGTGGTGCGGGGAACGGGGGACAGTACCAGGAAGTATGGAGGGCCGGGGCAGGTGCGTCGGGGCCGGGCAGGCACGACAAGGCCGGGCGGCGGCGACGGGGCCGGGCGGCTGCGACGGGGCCGGGCGGCGGCGACGGGGCCGGGCGGCAGCGACAAGGCCGGGCGGCTGCAACGTGGCCGGGCGGCTGCGACGGGGCCGGGCGGCTGCGACGGGGCCGGGCGGCAGGGACGAGGCCGGGCCGGACACAGCAGGGCCGGGCAGGGGCGACGGGGCCGGGCGGCTGCGACGTGGCCGGGCGGCTGCGACGGGGCCGGGCGGCTGCGACGGGGCCGGGCGGCGGCGACGGGGCCGGGCGGCAGGGACGGGGCCCGGGCAGGCCACAGCAGGGCCGGGCAGGGGCGACGGGGCCGGGCGGGCGAGCAGGGGCCGGGCAGGTGCGACAGGGGCCGGGCAGCCGCGACAGGGGCCGGGCGGGCGCCACGCGGCCGATAGGCCGCGACGGGGCCGAGCAGGGGCGACGGGGCCGAGCAGGGGCGACGGGGATGGGTAGGGGCGCGACGGGGCCTGGAGGGGCGTTACCAAGCCCAGGTAGGGGCGCGACGGGGCCTGGGGGGAGCGCAATGGGGCCCAGGAGGGGCGCTACGGGGCCTGGGAGGAGCGCGACTGGGCTAGGGAGAGGCGCGACGGGGCCTGGGAGGAGCGCAATGGGGCCCAGGAGGGGCGCTACGGGGCCTGGGAGGAGCGCGACGGGGCCCTGGAGGAGCGCTACCAGGCCCCGGAAGGGGCGCGACGGGGCCTGGAGGGGCGCTACGAAGCCCTGAAAGGGGCGCGACGGGGCCTGGAGGGGCGCTACGAAGCCCTGGAAGGGGCGCGACGGGGCCTGGGAGGAGCGCAATGGGGCCCAGGAGGGGCGCTACGAGGCCTGGGAGGAGCGCGACGGGGCCCAGAAAGGGGCGCAACAGGGCCCAGGAAGGGGCGCGACGGGGCTAGGGAGGGTCGCGACGGGGCTAGGGAGGGTCGCGACGGGGCTAGGAGCACGACGGGGCCCAGCTAGGGGGCGAGCGGAAGCGTGAGGGGGGGGGGGGGGGGGGATCCTACCTACGCGTGATACCATAACAAACAGTGAAATTTATGAATAGAGAGAGAGAGTACACAAACATATACCTAACTGTTGTACTCTCTAGAAGATGACCCTGTACAGTCTATACAAGCATTATAACTAAACATGTTTGACAGTGCAGACCAGAGTTGCCGTGTTGAGTTTCTTGGCCGCTGGGTGAGCCCGTAGAGACTTTCTTGCCCTTGCTGTCCATGTCTTGTGATTAATGAAGTCGTTGAATTGAGTTGAGTTGCAGGTTGTTGATGGAGCGTAGTTGCTGGGAGTTTGGTCTCTGACCAGCTCTCATACCATATTGGGCTGAGAAAAGCCCTTAGGATCTTTTGCAGAGACTAAGTCCCAGCTGCAGAGACTTTGAGACTTTGAGTAGTGCAGCGGAAGTTGAGGCAGTTGAACCCTTGTGCTAGTATGTGAGAACAAGTGATTGATTAAAGAAACAAGCATACAGCAATATATAGAAGATAAGAAAGCAGTTGTAGAGTACAGTTACAGGAACGGTTTATCGAGTCGCACAGCGACTCGATTGCCGCTTCGGTTACCATCCGTGATGTTGTAACGGTCAGTCGCAACCTCCAGTTGCGACCTTTCGAGTCTTTTCGCATTCTTTGTCCGTCCCCTCATGTAACCTCCGTTGACTCGCGTGCTCCCCTGTAGTCTTCCTCGAGTGCAGTGTTACACTTCAGAAACGCTTAAGTCCTTTGAGATATTTCCAACAGACTCAAAAATCGATTCATTACACACCTGACCGAAACCCCTCACTCCAACAATATCAGTCTGTCAGGCAGCACGTTTGGCAATTGTGGTTTCAAAACTAGCCGTCCACTGTGTTTAAGCCGCAACAAGATGTGCAAGCTGTGACTGGGAGGGGGCTAGAATATGGTTCCAGCATATGTGGTAGGAGGGACAACAGGGACGGGAGTGTAGGCGCGTACAAAACAAGTCATACAGGAACAACCGGGACGGGCTGGGGGGTACCGGCGGCCACGGGCGAATTCGCTGACTGCACTGCAGCGTGCATTATAGCGAGGTCGCCCAGCGCTGCTAAGGGGGACAAGCGGGGGTCTAGAGAAACCGGAGGACTCGCGATGCCTTGGCTTGTATGGTCCTCCTGGTTTCCTGCTTCACCCTGGGTGTGCGTTCCTTGGTCTCTACGGGCAGCCACAGCGGCGGCAAAGAGAGAGAGCTCCTGCTGGATGCCGAGGAGCGAGTGGAAGGAGGGTGAGGGGCAGGATGGGGGGAGTGATGCGCCGGGTGGTAGATCAAGTGACACCTGGTGGAGTGTGAAGAAGGGAAGGGGGGGGAGAGGGAGAAGTGGAAAGGAAGGGTGTGAGCCAAGAGAAATGGGAGGATATGGTGGGTTGCAATTGAGGTACGCTTGGCATGGAGAGAGTGGGACAGGAGAATGGGAGGAGACAATCGAACGACGAAGATGAGCGCACATGCCAGAGTGCACTTCATTCGAGTTCAATGACAGCGTTGCATTTCTGGACATTTCTCACCATGTACCCAAACCAGCGTTTGCTACAAGACCCGCTGCCACGTATGGCTTAACCCACTAAGTGGTGCTCTCTGGACATTTCTCACCGTGTACCCGAACCGGCCGTCGCCACTGGAGTGAGGGCCTCGTCTGACTTCCACTGTGCCGCCCACACACACCACACGCCACACCATCTGATGCACACATTGCGCGCATCGCAGGTATTGCAGTGAGGGCGAGGAGAAGGACATAGGAAGCGACAGCAGGGAGAGAAGAGAAGAAAAGGAAGGTGAGGCAGGGTAGAGGAGGAAGGAGCACGGAGGCCCTTCCTCATTGGCTGGTCCGCACAGAGATGGTTTTTGAGAAATCTAAATAACCGGATAGAGGGAGATTTTGAGTCGACTCAAAAGCAGTCCGCACAGAAAATGCTTTTTGGAAAATCTAAATAACTGGACAGAGGGAGCCTGAGAAGTGAAGTGAGTAGACCATGCGTGCATGTTGTGAGCACAAAAGGTACAGGGATCTACGTTGTGAGAACGAAGGGTGGGAGACGGACATGAGATTGCATGGGCTTTGACGGTTGGGTGGCTTACGTGGTTGCGAGGAGTGTAGGAGAAGGAGATGGAGAGAGTGCCCACGGAACCATCCTCGAACTTGCTGCTCCGTGCCATGCCATGATTTGCCATGAGATACAGAGCCACACCATGCCATGCCATACCATGCCATGAAATATCGCACACCATAGCATAGCAGCTCAGTTGAGGACTCTTTGGTTTTTGGCTCAAACAACATTGACTGCTCATAAATGAACAGCACAGACAGCAGAGGCAGCTGAGACAGCAAGAGCAGCAAGAGCAGTAAGAGCAGCAAGAGCAGCAAGAGCAGTAAGAGCAGTAAGAGCAGCAAGGGCAGCAAGAGCAGTAAGAGCAGCAAGAGCAGCAAGAGCAGCAAGAGCAGTAAGAGCAGCAAGAGCAGCAAGAGCAGCAAGAGCAGTAAGAGCAGCAAGAGCAGCAAGAGCAGCAAGAGCAGTAAGAGCAGCAAGAGCAGCAAGAGCAGTAAGAGCAGCAAGAGCAGCAAGAGCAGTAAGAGCGCAGCAAGAGCAGTAAGAGACGCAAGGCAAGAGCAGCAGGGGCAGCAAGAGCGCTCACAGCGTGGCAGCAAAGTTATCTGGGGGAGGCACATCTGCGATCTGGTGCGAGGCGAATGCAGCCACTGACCATACCCTTCGACCAGTCATCTGGAGATGGGGGGGAGATGACGACATGGGGACAGGAGAGAAGGAGAGAGCGAGAGGAGAGGGGGAGGGGAGGAGGGAGAGAGCGAGGGAGGAGTGGGGAAGGGGGGGGGTGGCTGTCTGCCATCTGATGTGTGCCGAATGCCGCCACTGAGGTAACCCTGCAACCAGTTATATGGAGGGAGGGAGGTTGGGTGCTCACGTAAGGAAGAGTAATCAAGATCACTGCAAAAGTGCAAGCTTTGTGACTAACTCGATTTCTTTGTAAAGGATGGATCAAGGTTAGAAAAACCTGACAGGGTGGGTACAACTTACATGACACATTGCTGCCACGTAGTGCACGCCACAGTCGGTAATGAACGCGCCCTGATGTCGGCCTCACCACACATGCACGCATGCACACACATGACAGCACAACAAAATAACAGAAAACAAAGCACGTGATATTTATAATCACACAACAAACGTGATGAATCCACTTGTCATCTTCCACTCAACTCCATTTCCTAGACAAGTAAACAAAAACCCCACTCTCACCTCTCACTGCAAAACCCAGACACTCCTACCCTCCCTGAAATCAGCCTCTGTCCTCCTTACCGTGAAGTCGGGGTCGCGGCGCCACTGGCTGGGGAAGTACTTGTTAGCGGGGGTGAGAGACGTCTCTGCCACCACTTGCACTGCCAGCATGGTACCCAGATGCGAGATTATCTCCCGTGCCTGTGGGGGTGGGAGTAAAGGGGAGGCAGAGTGTTCCTTGCACTCCTTGCACTGCTTATCGCACCACCTCCAATGCCAGCATATGACACTACCTCCCATGCCTCGAAAGCTTTTTGAGGCGCCTCAGAAAAAAATGCAAGAGCCAGGCGAGGCAGGCAGCGGATATGTCTGAAGACTGGCAAAGCCAGGTGTGTTTTGAGACGACTCAAAATACAGGTGGTATGCACATGCACTATGTACCAACCACCTATGAGCCAGGCCTGTAGGTGCCTTTCTAGTCCACTTAACGATCACATACCAACGATCCCCTACGAGGTCACCTCACGCGCGTTTCTGGTCGAATGAACGACCACTTACGCATGAGGCATGGCTATGATCACCTTTTGAGTCGACTCAAAAATCATGGCTATGATCACCTATGAGCAGGCAGTGCTTTTCTAGTCGACTAGCGATCACCTGCGAGGCATGGCTGGCACACGAGAACATGCTAACGGGGTGATGAAACGGGAGCCTTTTGAAGTGGGACGACTCGAGCCTAGGCCAGAGACCTAGTCAAAAGCAGGCAGAGACCTGGTCAAAAGCGGGCAGCGACCTCGTCAAAAGCGGGCAGAGACCTGGTCAAAAGCAGGCAGAGACCTGGTCAAAAGCGGGCTCGAGGCGGAAATTCTCCCCGACAGCCCAGAGAGGGCCTTGGGGCGAAGAGGGGCGTGCAGAGGAGGCAGCGGAGAGAGGGGCTGAGAGGAGCGATGCCTCAGCATGTAAGGCGAGAGCCTGGGGGTAGTCTGTGGTGGTTAGGGGATCAGGTGGGTGGGAAGGGGGTGAGCATGGGAGGTGGGTGTGGGGGTGGCGAGGGTGGGGGTGGGGGGGGGAGTGTGGGGGGGAGTGGGGTAGGAAGCAGAGAGAGGGAGGGAAGGAGGGGCGGGGTAGAGGGAGGGGCACCAAGGAAGGGTAAAGAGGGGACTGGAGGGGAGCGAACCTCAGGTTCCAATGGGAATAGACAATGGGCATAGGGATTGACAAGGCATGTTATGGCTATGGCGTAAGGCATGTTATGGCTATGACGTAAGGCATGTGAAGCCACAGAAAGGCATGCGACAAGAAACGAGGAATGAACCAGCACGCCCATTGCCCTGAGTTGGTCCACTGAGTCGACTCAGAAGTTAGCGAGCACGCCCACTGCCCCTCCCCTCAGATCTGCCCTGCAGATATCCCATGGACCAGCCTCTCAATGTCCCAACCCTCCCAACACATTGGGGAGAATGGGCTGGAGACACAGAGAGGCATAGTGCGTGTGCGTGTGTGTGCGCGTGTGTGCGTGTGTGTGTGCGTGTGTGTGTGCATGTGTGTGTGCGTGTGTGCGTGCGTGTGTGTGTGCGTGTGCGTGTGTGTGCGTGTGTGCGTGTGTGTGTGCGTGTGTGTGTCCGCGTGTGTGCATGTGTGTGTGCGTGTGTGTGCGTGTGTGTGCGTGTGTGTGTGCGTGTGTGTGCGTGTGTGTGTCTGTTGGTGTGTTCCAACTTGTGTGTTGAAGGCGCTTCACCTGCCGCTATGGGCTTCTCTGGTGGGTAGGTGGGTGGGTGGGTGGGGGGGGAGGGTTGCAGAGAAGGGGGGCGGGGAAAGAAGGAGAGAGAGGGTGGTGAGAGAGGACTGGAGAAGTTAAGACCAAAGCGAGAAAGGGAGCGTATTTTTGAGGCGGCTCAAAAATAGACTCTATTTTTGAGGCGCCTCAAAAATAGACTCCTCATGTTAAGACCAAAGCGAGAAAGGGAGCGTATTTTTGAGGCGCCTCAAAAATAGACTCCTCACGTAAAGACCAAAGCGAGAAAGGGAGCGGGAAGTGAGATGGGAGTGGGAAGACAGAAGGGGAGAGGGAGACGAAAGGACCGCTTGAGAAGAAAGGACCGCTTGAGAAGAAAGAACGGATAGGAAGCCGTAATGTTGTGAGTGGAAGGAAGAACGGAAGGCCCCAATGACAGAAGCACCCTGAGTGGGAGAACGGAAAGAAGCAGAGAAAGCAATGCAGAGCGTGAGGGAGAGAGAGGGGGAGAGGGGGAGAGGGGGAGAGGGGGAGAGGGAGGAGGGAGGTACCTTGCATGACGTGCTTTCCCGCTTTCAACAACCGCAGCACTAACGCTGGCTGGAAGGAAGGGGAGATGAGAGGAGTGGAGAGGAGTGGAGAAGGGAGACGAGGGAGTGAGGAGAGTAGAAAAGATGATAGGGGTAGAAGAGCGCACGGCTGAAGACAAGAGGGGAGAAAGGCATGGGTGGTATGTGCTGGAATACCTGTCAAGTACAATGTGGTTACATGTTACACGTTACATGTTACACGTTACATGTTACACGTTACATGTTACATCTACACTCCTGCTTAGCGCACGGCCCTTGTGCCGCTTCAAAGCCTCCCAGCACAGCTGCGAGATTTAATGCACCTGGACCTGCACCGGCAGGACGGCTACAGTCGCTAGGTACAAGCTCAGCGCACCTGGACCACAACGCACCTGGACTTGCACGGGCAGCACCAGCACACAAGCCTCCACCTCCTCGCTCCTCTCAATGCGCGCCAAGCCCTCCTCTCCCCACACCGCCTCCACCGCCGCACCCCTCGCCGCGCCTCCCGCCGCCACCCACGCTGCTGCTAGCGCTTCCGCTGAGCCCTGGGAGCGGCTCCAGACGAATCGGAGCGCGATCTCAGCCTCGCTGGCCTTCAGTATCGGGAGATACGCGTCCCGCGCGAATATTCCCGCGCCTAAAAGCGCGATCTGCACGGGCCGCGACGGAAGTTGCGCCGCCATTGCTGGGGAATGGGGATGGGTGGAGGCGTGTGACCGTGGAGGGGCTGGTGAGGGATGTGGTTGGGAAATTGACTTGTACGCGTTAGAAAAGACGTGAGAGCATGTTGAAGCGGGGTGAAGTCACTTTGTAGTACAATCTGGCTAGGATCAAGCTACCCATTGCAAATTGCAGGCTATATTTACACAATATAAGCAAAACAAACTTCTTTCTATAGCTCATGACAAATTCGGCCAATTCCACCTCCCTTTTTATTAGCAGCAATGCAAATGGTACAATAAGGGACTTAGCCGACATATACTGGCATGTACACACTGTTTCGTACCCATGAGAGGCTGCCCCTAAAAGCCTCCTCATCGGCACTTATAACCACACCCATACCACACCATCAACGCCAGCATATAGGTACCGGTACATGTCTACCGGTTACTCAACCAGTTATTTCTAACTGCTATCATGTACACATTCCTTGCAGCCAAAATGCACCCTCTGGAGCAGACAGAGAGGGTGACAGATGAGAGCACAGAAAGAGACAGGTGGGTGGGAGATGGGTGGCGGTTCAATGGGACGCAGAGGGTCAGGACAGGAGGACGCAGACAGAAAGCAGAAGCACCAACGTTGGACACTCCTGATAAACCAAGAAGGAGCGGACGCAGCGAGGAGGTGCGGGGGATGCAACCAAGAGCGCAGATCCGCTTGGGAAAAAATAAAGAGGAAAAAAGAGAGACAACTGTTGCCTTGAATAGCGGCAGGCACTCAGGTTCAGAAAGCCAAGCACGCAGGGTCAGGCTGGCCGGTGAAGCACTGAGCTGCAACGTCAGGTGCATACTTGGCTCCAGAGACTTGACTCCAGACTCAGCTCCAGACGGAGCTCTAGGCTCAGCTCCAGACCAAGTGCCGGTTATCAACCTTGGAGTCGACTCGGACATCATCAGCCACAAGCACGACCTTTTCCGTATCAGTGCGCTCCTGCTGCCCATGGCACAAAGGTGCCTTGTTTGCATGGTAGTAGTAGCCCAACTCAAAAATCGCCGCATTGTCACAGCACCCTGCTACCCGTGGCGCGCAGAGGTGCCTTGAGTCGACTCGAACACAAACCCCTGTTGTCGCAGCGTCCAGCTGCCCATGGGGCACCACCGCACCACCTCACCACCACCTCCCTCCTCCCTCCTGCTACCCCGCAGCAGCGTCTCTGGCGCTCACTCACGACGACCGAGCGGCCAAGATCCCGCAGCTTCTTTTTCTTCCTCCCTGCCATTCCGCGTCAGGCGCGCCCGTCGCTGCCTCCGCCATCGCCATCTCGCCCGCGCCTCTCTTCCGTCCCGTGAGACTGCTCCCCGCAACATGCGGAAGCTCCTCCTCATCCTCCTCCTCCTCCTGCGGCTCGTCTTGCACCCAATTCGCTCCACTCTCCTGCTCGTGCTCCTGCTGCTCAACGTGCTCCTGCTCCTCCTGCTCGTGCTCCTCCTGTTGTTCGTCTGCATGTGGTGGGGAGGCACCGGGTTCCTCCGCCAGGCTACTAGGAGCAGCAGGCGGCATGGCCAGCAGCGCCAGGGACTCCGTCTCCGTCTCCGTCTCCGTCTCCGCCTCCGTCCCCGCCCCCGCCCCCGCCTCCTCCTGCCCCTCGTCATTCTGATCCGACTCGGGCAACATCCTGCCACCGCCACCGCCACCGCCGTCACCACCACTCGACGTCGTGTCGCAGTCCTCAGCAGACGAAAACGACTTCCCGCCGGTTCCGCCGCCGCAGCTGGCGGCATCCGCCGTCGCGGCACGGCTCCCGCTGCTACCCTCCCCGATGTCGGCGCTCCCCACCCTACACACGGACGTTCCTGACGGCTCAGCGCGCTCCGCCTCTGCCGCCGCCGCCCCTGCAGTCGCCGGTGCTGTCGCCGCCGCCGCTGGCGCTGGCGCTGCCGCCGCTACCGCTGGCGCTGCTGCCGACTCGTCCGTGGTGGAAAGAGAGGCCCCTCTTCCAGCGAACCCGCTATCGCCACAGTCTGACTCGCCCCACACGGCCGCATGATACGCGGGATTCGCGACAGAGGGCGCCGTCGCCACGCGAGGGAAGCTGGGACGAAGACTGCCGTCGCTGATCGGAGACGATGACGGAGACGATGACGGAGACGATGACGGAGACGATGACGGCGATGGGGACAAGGGACGGGAACACAACCCGCCACGAGCAGAAGCGCTGTGGTTGTCGGAGAAAGAATCGGCGTCGGAAGTGTAGGAGAGTAGAGAGGGAGGCAGGAGGGCGCAATCTGCGAGAGTGGGCGCGCAGGGAGGCGCGGAAAATTGCGCGGAGGATTGCGCGGCGGAGACGGCGTGCGCGGAGACGTGCGCTGGGACGTGCGCGTCGCAGTGGATGATGCAGCCATGGAGCAACGGACAGTCGATCATCACAACCTCCCCGTCCTCGTTGTCTTCCTCGTATTCGTCTCTCACGCATCCCACGCATCCCCATGGAGCACCCGCTACGGGAGCCCCCTCCATTGGAGCACCCTCTTCGGCCATGAATTGCAGCTCTTTCCCAGCCGCTGAAAACTCAGCGAGCTCTGTCAATTCGCCGAGGCGGCTCGGAAAATCGGATAAAAACGCCATGCGGGAGGAGGAGGCCACGGCGAGCAGCTGGTGTAGAGCTTCGGCAATGCACGCTGGAGATGCGGGCGCAATGCAAAGTCAGGCTTGGCGGTCGGAGCCGGAAGGCGAACAGAGCGGCTAGGCAATTCAGTACGGTACTGTAATGCTACGAAAGCAAAGCACCTCTTTACTCCCACACGTGAATTTCAACAGTTTGGCCCACGCCTGAACAAATCGGTGCACAAATCTGCGAGCGAGGAGGGGAGGGAGGGAGGGGAGCCGAATCGAATGCACCCGTAAGTTGACGAGGGAGAGCGAATGTGAGGAAAGCAGGCAGGACCAAGTACAGTCAACACAAGCACAGCACAACACATCGACACGACGCGCGAATGCACTTGCCCCTGGGCTGGTGGCAAGGAAGGAGCGATGGACGGGATGGGACGGAATGGATTGGGATGGAAGCGGGGGATTTTGGCGAAGTGGGGATTGGATTAGATGGTTGGATTGGGTGAAATCGAGGGCGATGCGGGGCATTTGAAAACTTTTCTGGTGGGCCGGAGGCTGGGTAAGGCACGGGAGAGTCGCACGGCAGGAAGGCAAGGAATGCGCGGATGGGGTGGAGTGCGGTGGGGTGCCCACTGCCCAGCTGCTCCAACTGCGGAGTGAGGCGGTGGGTTTAGGAAAATCGCCCGAGTGCTGTCAAGGTGAATCACCACCGGACCTGAGGGGACCAAGCATCCCCTTGGTTGGGGAAAAAGGTTTTGAGTCGTTGGGGGCAGTTCGGTTTGGATGTCCTGTTCGAGCCTGGGCTTGAGCTCCCCTGACCTTCAGGTTTGGGGCCTCCGCCAGGAAGGGCCTCGAGGGAAACGAGACCCCAGCACCCGCGAAGAAGATGGGCGATCACTTAGAGGGACATTTCCGCAGCGAGTGTTAGACCCGAGGGTTTAGCGGGAAGATCCGAGGCTGGAAAAAATTGCCTCGGGTCTTGCGAAAACTGACGGCTCCAGCCAGTCAGCTGTCAAACCGAACAACTAACAATGTCGCGCAAATGAAATTCCACCAATCATAACATCGTAATTTCTGGTGGACTCGCAAAGTTCGGCCAGTATAGTCGCAATCCTCCCCTTGCGACAAGTCGCGACTATGCAGCCGCTGCGCCGTCAAGAAAATTTAACCCGTAGCTAGGTTGTGACAGCCCGCGGCTCCTTCGGCCGCGGGTCGACCTCGAGTCTGACACTCGCTGAGGAAATCTCCCTGAGTGCTGGGTTACCGACTCCCTAAAAGTTTTGGGAGTCACCGCTCTGTTGGTACCTTTCAAACGACCGTACAGAACAATTAAGGTGGAGCTCGTGTACACAAAACACGTACACGTTTCACTCTACGATGTTAGAAAAGAAGAGAACCATTAAATCTTGGGGCTCTAGGTGGATTTACACCGAGGGGAGGCGGAAATTAGGTTGTAAACCGTTCAATCTTGGGTGGTTCGGGTAACGAGTCAGCTCAGGCGGGCACCTTGCACTGTGGGACTGCGAGGATGACGTGGCGCGGGAGGGGACGTGACGCTATGAAGCTTGCAAAAACACGCTTCCCAGACACGTGTGAAGGCACCAGGCAAAGTGGTTGGGGTGGGGGGGGGATCACACAGTCTGCTTTAAACGGGCAAGTCGAAACAGCAAGTCTGTTCTGTAGCGGGCAGAGAGAATAATTAAGATCACGACCGAAGGCACCAACGAACTGCGCCTCGACAGCTGTCGGGGGAAATTCGTATCCAGTGAAGACAGACACACACACTTCCCCTCTCCATATTTCCTCCCATCCCTAGTCGTCTGTCTGCCGAATGCGTCTAGCTGAGGCATGGAGTGTGAAATTTCCGTCTGCTATTGGCTTGCCTCGTCTGCCCAGTACTGCTTTGCATCGAACGAATCATAGCATGACAACACATAAACAATGGCGGGTTCTGCGCGTGAATGAGGTGGAATCCAAGCATGTTTCAGATGTGAGGTGATCTATCACCTGAACAGCCACTCACAAAGCAGCATGTGAAGCATTCTCGAATATGCCACGTCAACGGCATGAGCTTTGCTAAGTGCACTCCTGGTGCCCTGCTGGCACCTCCGTCCGACCTAGGGGTACGCGCTGGTGGAGATTCCATTGACCCGTGGAGGAGGTCGGCCAAAACTTTTGTTTCCTCAACTGTATGGACTGTGAGTGGCCGACAAGGCGGTGATTTCTGGCAGGGGTCTTGGCAATTGCAACCTGAAAGCATCAATCAGTGGGACTCGCAAACAAGCAAGTGGATGCATAAGTGTATGTGTGCGCTAGGCTCCAATTGAATAGAGTGAAAACCGAAGGCACCTTTAGGTGAAGCTTATACTTGCGAAATATCACGTTTATGGGAGCTCAACAATAAATAAGCTATCTAGTGAATCATGGCGCAGCATGCCAGGTGATACAAAATTCTAAAACAAATCCATGCCAGACTGAAACGCAATTGCCAGTATGGAGAACGGAAAACCCAGCCGGTATCACCAATGGCTGTGGGGAAGACCATGTCCCCTGGCATGAAGGCGCATGCCTGCCATTATAATTCATAAGGACTTGCCATGGCCCATGGCATCATCATCACCACCCCAAACAGCAGATGGCACTGCACTGCACTGCACATACACAACCAGGCCACACACCCGCGCTCCATGGCTGATGCCCAGCAGTACGAGCTTGGATTGCTTGCACCAGCTCTTTCAAGCTACTACCAGCACCAGCAAATCTCAGCAGCATTTAAATTCAGCAAGGCCTCTCCTCCAACTCGACCTCGTCTCAATCAAATCACCTCTGCTTTCAGCAGCTCACACTAGTGCTTGAACCCCTGCTGGAAAATTAACTCGTCGTCCTCATCTGTGTCCGATTCCCACCCTGCAAACGCCCTCTCCCACTTCTTTCCAGACAACTGCGCATCAGGAGACCACCGCTGCAGAGACTTCCTCACAGCAGCCCCCCCCACAGTCATCCGTTGCGCCCCTGCTGCTGCTCCATACCTCCCCATTCTTCCCCGTCCCTCCCCCTCCTCATCCTCACTAGACTCCTCCCCCCACTGCTGCTGCTGCTGCGCCTGCCGGTGCCGCGCCTGCTGCTGCGCCTGCTGCTGCTGCATTTGGTTGACAGCAGCGGCAGCAGCACCGCGCATGCGAATCGCCCGCTGCTGCTGGAGAATACCCGATCCCAGACCAACACGTGCGGAGCCCACAGGATGACCCAGGGGGTTCACGACAGGGATAGACCCAAAGGGGGAAGCTGGGGAGGTGGAAGGGGAGGAGGCGGAAGTGGGCGAGCCGGGGGCAGCGGCTGGGGAAGAGATGCCGGTGAGGATGTGTGCGAGAGGGGGTGAGGTGGGGGTGTGTGGGCGCAGGCGCAGCCAGCGGGTGATAGCGCTGGCAGTGACGCGCAGGACACCGGAGGACTCGTAGCCAAAGTAGGGCAGGCCGAGGCGACGCAGCAATGCTGCCACTGATTGGGACGTCCTGCATGAGAATGATGGACGAAGGGGGGATAGACGAGGGTACATGAGCAGGCAGCAATATGCACAAACAGACAGATTAACTTTCCATGCTGATTTTTTTTTCCCCAATTCGCTCCCCTCTAAAAGCCTTCAGGTCTCCCACCCAACTGCCCCAACCGCTGCAGTGCTAAGCTCAGCTAAACCCCCCTTTCAGTCCCTGTACCTGGACGCAATCTGCAGTGCGTGTGCGGCCCTGCGCTTTAGGGGTTTGACTTCCACTGACTCCACTGGCAGGTGCAGCGCAATGGGGAAGATCTTCATGCCCGGGGCTGCAGCACAGGTGGCACAGGCAGAGGCAGACACAGACGCAGAGTGAAAGGGAGGAGGTTAAAGAGGAAGCCGAGCCAAGGAAAGAGCAGCACAGGGAAGAGTGGGAAAGAGGAGAGTAGAGTCGAGAAGAGTACGGCAGAGTGCGGAATAGTAGGAAAGAGTGAAAGTGGGAAATGTGGCGAGAAGGAACCATTGGACTAGGTGAGGGTGGTTGGTTGGTGATATTGATCATTACTTGCTCGGTACTTCTTAAGCAGTCCTCGCAGCAGCACCAACACACACACCTACGCAAGGCAACCACCAGCACACAAGGGATCAAGTTACGCGAGAGGAAAACAAGGAGAGTAGAGAGAACCAAAGATAAGCAATCAGTACAACGGAGGGTCTGAAGGGGGAGGAAATTTAGTTAGTTTTGAGGCACCTCAAAAGGTGATTTTTGAGTCGACTCAAAAATCACCTACGGAGGGTCTGAAGGGGGAGGAAATGGGCGGGCACAGATTCACAAGGGTTGATTCGATGATAGCGCAGGCACGCATGTTGAGGGTAAGTCACGGACGCAGGTCCGATGTAAAGATAGCTGGGATTTACAACATTTGAGGAGGGGAGGGGGCGAGGAGGGGGCCGGGGAGGTGGGGGTGTGGTGGGGCTTATGGGTGGGTTTGCTGAAGGTTACCTCTGCAAGGTTTGGCGGGTATCCCGTGAATCGCAGGGAGATGGGTCCAGCGGTTGAGGAGAGCACAGGCACCGCTCCTAGCACCTCTGCCTCCTGGTAGCCATGGCATACGGCACACAGCCAAGCCACATGGCACACACGGGACACATGGCACACATGGGACACATGGCACACATGGGACACATGGAACACATGGGACGCATGGCACACATGGGACACATGGAACACATGGCACACACGGGACACATGGCACACATGGGACACATGGCACACATGGCACACATGGGACACATGGCACACACGGGACACATGGCACACACGGGACACATGGCACACATGGGACACATGGGACACGGCAAAGGTACATTGACACGATTAAGCAAGCAGGGAACGGAAATGCACAAGGAGCATCACATATGAGAGTGCACAATGGCCCTTTTTTCTGTGCCCTCTGCCCCCTGCCCTCTGCCCTCCCCACTCACGCACCTCATAGAGTGAGTAGGCAAGAGGCTCATAGAGGTCAAACACATCTGCCAGGGGCGACGTCGCACTGCCTGCACTGCTGCTGCTGCGAGAAGAAGAGAGGGCAGACACTGCAGACGCTGCTCCTGATGCTGCTGCTGAAGCCGATTCTAGGTTGTTGGCTGCAGTTTCTGGCACAGTGAAGGCACTGCTGCCGCTGCTGCTGCTAGTAGAAGCTGGACTCAATGCGAAACCAGACGAGGGGAGCGAAGGAGGCAGGCGCGACGCAAAGGCAGGAGGCGGCGGTGCTGCTGCTGCTTCTGCTGCTGCTTCTGCTGCTGCTGCTGCTGCTGCTGATGATGATGATGGGGGAAAGGGCGCAGCAGACTGACCACTTTCTTCCTCTCCTGCTGCATGCATGGAGACGGGCATATGTGGGCTAGCGGGCGACGGGGACGCCAAGGGGGAGACGGAGGAGGAGGAGGAGTCTGGGGCGCGCAGGAGGCAGAGGAGTTTCGAGAGGAGGTTGAGAGTGGGGATGACGCCGCAGGCCACGCTCTGGCGGTACACGGCCAGGCCACACTCCGCCCTGGAAGGCAGAGAAGGGAAGGGCAGGCATGCAGAGGAAGTGGGAGTGTTAAGGCGTTTCGGAGTGGGAGGAGAGGAAGGGACGGAGGTAACAGGTGGAAGGGATCGTATGATGCGTGCTATGGAATTACGGGTAGAGCTGAGACGCAACGTGACTTTTGAGTCGACTCAAAAGTCACCTCGTTACGGTGGAAGGAATCGTATGATGTGTGCTATTGAAATACCGGTAGCGCTCAGAGACACAAGGTTGGTCCGTGAAGGAATGCTTAGTCGGACGGATGGACGGTTGGATGGATGGATGGATGGATGGATGGATGGATGGATGGATGGATGGATGGATGGATGGATGGATGGATGGATGGATGGATGGATGGATGGATGGATGGATGGATGGATGGATGGATGGATGGATGGATGGATGGATGGATGGATGGATGGATGGATGGATGGATGGATGGATGGATGGATGGATGGATGGATGGATGGATGGATGGATGGATGGATGGATGGATGGATGGATGGATGGATGGATGGATGGATGGATGGATGGATGGATGGATGGATGGATGGATGGATGGATGGATGGATGGATGGATGGATGGATGGATGGATGGATGGATGGATGGATGGATGGATGGATGGATGGATGGATGGATGGATGGATGGATGGATGGATGGATGGATGGATGGATGGATGGATGGATGGATGGATGGATGGATGGATGGATGGATGGATGGATGGATGGATGGATGGATGGATGGATGGATGGATGGATGGATGGATGGATGGATGGATGGATAGATGGATGGATGGATGGATGGATGGATGGATGGATGGATGGATGGATGGATGGATGGAGAGATCTGAGCTGGCACATGAGAGCGCGGGCAGGCAAAGCAAGAGGCAGGATGAGAACGAGAAACATAAAGTGAGGGAGTGAGTGAGTGAGCAAGCGGGGAGCACAGATGTCAGCAGAGTTGGCACAGCACAAAAGGCGTCAGAGAGGGTGCGAGTATGGGTGTGGGTGTGGGTGTGATTGAGTGCGAGGGGCCACCGGAACAACCGCCTGAGTGAGAGTAACTGACCAGTCGTTGTCAGGGTGCCTGAGGTCAAAGGCCATAGGGAGATGGCCGATGACAAAAGAGAAGGACGGCTTGGGCGCACCCGCCCTGTGCTGCTCCAGGCATATCTCTGCCAGGAGTGGATTCGGGGGCGGGGAGGGGGAGATGAGTGAGAGGAAGGGGAGGAGAGGAGAAGAGGAGAGTACAGGATTGGGGTAGGTTTGACGAGGAGAGAAGACAAGAGGATAGAGGGGGATAGGAAAAACCGGGAAAGATGAAGAGAGGAGAGGAGGGCAGAGGAGAGCATAAGGGTCCCTCCCTCTCTCTTCCTCTCCAGCGCCCATCCCAAAAAAACGAAAGAGAGACTGGTGCACATCACCACTTCACTGATCATCACCACATGTCATGTCGTGTCATGTCATGTCGTGTCATGTCGTGTCATGTCATGTCGTGTCATGTCGTGTCATGTCATGTCATGTCATGTCGTGTCATGTCACCAATCGTATGTCCATCTCACCGATCATGCTGTCGCAGATGGCATGGCCGATGCGCACCCCGTCCACCTGAGCCTCGTGGTAGAGGGAAAACGCCCGCTCCACCATGCTGCGTCTGCCAGGAGGGGGGAATAACGGGGGGATGGGGGGGGGGGGGTGGATAAATGGGGGAGCACGGGAGGGAGGGAAGGAGGGAGGGAGGGGGGTACGACCTACAACCTGCCATGCCTGTACCTACCACCTACTTAATACAAGGACAAGTTGAGGGAGGGGGGAACAGTGTGCAGGGAACGTTAGCAGAGGGCACAACGTCAGGCACGCTAGAAGAGTTAGAGGGGGCACAGAGGAGGAGTGATAAGGTGGACAGAGGAGCGGCAGGGCTTACTCCTTGCAGGCGGCGATGAGGAGGGCGTAGGTTGTCTTGTCCGGCTTGAGGTCCATGCCCCGCATGTCCTGCCGGGCTGCCAGCGCCTCCTCCACACACCCCTGCTGGCCTGCCGTGCACGATAGCGCACACGCATGGGTGGGAGAGGAGGGGGGGGAGGGGTGGGGGAGACTTTTGAGTCGGCTCAAATGCCCTGCAGGGCTGCCAGCGCCTCCTCCACGCACCCCTGCTGGCCTGCCGTGCACAATAGCGTGCACACATGGGTGGGAGGAGGGGGGAGAGAGAGAAACACGGGGGAAGGAAGTATGGGGGGGGAAGAGGGGAGGAGAGAGTATGGTAAGAGTAACATGGGGGTGGTGGGGAAAGGAGGGTGTTCGAAAAAGAGCGTGAGTGGTTGCATTGGAGTTTGAGGTGTGTGCAAGTGCTTGGAATGAGTGAGAAGAGCAGAAAGGGGATGAAGGAAGGAATGGTATGAGGTGAGAGCAACGGAGGAGTGGGGCGCACACACACACACACACACACACACACACACACACACACACACACACACACACACACACACACACACACACACACACACACACACACACACACACACACACACACACACACACACAACACGGAGAAGTGGAGAGTGCGTTGACTCACAGAGCGAAGTGAAGAGTGCGTTGACTCACAGCGCGAAGTGGAGAGTGCGTTGACTCACAGAGCCAAGTGGAGAGTGCGTTGACTCACAGAGCCAAGTGGAGAGTGCGTTGACTCACAGAGCGAGGTGATGAGCGCATTGAACATGGACACGGAGGGCCGCAGCATGGCTGACTGCTGCTGCTTGGCCTTCACCTCCGCATACAGCTGCGACGCCTCGTCCATCAGACCCAGCTGCAGGCAGTCCGACAGGCAGGGTTGAGGGGAGGGAGGAGGAGAGAGAGCAGGTTGAGGGGCAAGGAGGGACGGGGATGGGCGGGTTGGGGGTGGTGGGAGGGGGGGGAAGGGGAAGTCGAGGGGTGTGTGCACAGGCGGGTGGGGGTCTGCTTGGGAAGGAGATGGAGCGGGCATGAGGAGGAGGACACGAATGCAGATGCGAGTGTGCGGCATACCCTGTTGTACATGCCCATAAGGGCTGCGTAGGTGACAGTGCCTGGCTGCACGCGCGCCCTACGCATCTCCTGCAGCAGTGCCACGGCCGCGTCAGGCTTGTTGGCATGCGCTGCCACGTTGATCAGCGCACTGAAGAGGATCTGACAGCGGGGCGAAGGGAAGGAAGGAGCAGGGCCACAGGGGGAAAGAGAACAAGTCGTGTTGGATTCAGTGAAATTCTAGTTCTTCTTTTTGTTTCTTGTGTGTGTTGTTTGTTTGCTTTTCCAGGAAGATGCGCCTGGCAACAGGCGTCGCGCTTGTTGGCATAGCACTTAAGAGGATCTGACCTCGGGGCAGCAGGGCGAGAACACAGCAACAAGGGGGGGGCGAAGGAGTATTACTGGGGTACAAGAATCTGATCAACAAATCCCCTCGCCATACCCCCCCCTCCCCCTCCCTCACCTCATCCGGCTTGACCCCCTGCTGCTTGAGGTGCTGGTACACGGCCAGGGCACGTGGCAGGTCGCCTGTCTGGCTGCATGCATGCACGGCGGCCGTGTAAACCTCCAGAGAGGGGCGTACCCCGCCTGCCCGCATCTCCTCATACACCTCCAATGCCCGCTCCACCTGCGCAGACACAGATTTCGTACGGTGGTTTGGGGGGAAGAAGTGGGGTAGGGGCGAGAGAGCGGAGGTGGGTAGGGCTTCTCAGTGTGTTCTACCCTCTTGACCTTTTGTTCTTCCTTTTCTCACCCCCCCCCCTCTCCCCTCACCTTCCCGTCCCCTTCCCCTTCCCCCTCCTGCCCTCAGGCACTCGTTCCCTTTTCCCCTCCCCATGGACGGCTCCTCACCTGCCCGCAGTTGGCATTGACGGCGCCCATGGTGATGTGGTTGGGGGTGAGCCCCTCAGCTCGTCAAACGCGCTTTCAACAACCCCCAAACCTTCCCCCCCCCCCCCTTCCCCTGTTCCAGTCCCCCACCCCCATTCCTCCTCCCTTTCCCCACCCTGCTCCAGCAAGCGCCCCTCACCTGGCCGCAGTTGGCGCAGGCGGCGATGACAGCGCCCATGGTGACGTGGTCGGGGGTGAGCCCCTCGGCGCGCATGTCCACCAGCACGTCAAACGCACGCTCCCAGCTGCCCGCGCGTCCACACGCCGTGATCAGCGCGTTGAAGATCGCCCGGTCGGGCTTCAGACCCTGGGGGGACGGGGAGAACAGGGGGGACGAGGGGAACAGGGTGGACGGGGGGAACGTGGTGGACGGGGAGGGGGAGAGGAAGGGGCAAAGGAGGGGAGGGAAAAAATGGGTGAGATGGGTGAAGGCGCGTGAAGGGGTGAGATTGCCCCGTCCGGCTTCAGACGCTGGGGGGGCAGCGAGGGGAAGACTGGAAGGGGATAGGGGGTGAGTAATGAGGGATGGGTAAAGAGGCTGGTGGGCACAAGAGGAGGAAGCAAAAGAGGAGGAAGAATCTAAGGTCGGCAGAGATAGAGCAGTGGGGACGAGAGGGAGGAGACAGGGTTACAGGGGGAAGGGGGAAGCGGGAGGGGGGCAGGGGGGAGGGGGAAAGCGGGAGGGGGGAACGAGGGGTGGTTCTGGGGGGGTGTGAGAGAGAGCAGAGAGCAGAGAGCATGTGGTGTAGGGGGCGTTACCTTGGAGAGCAGGATGCCGTACGCGCCAAAGGCCTTGGCCACATGGCCCTGCTTGGCGCACCCGTCCACCAGCGTGCCAAACGTGCGCACGTTGGGCTGCACCCCTGCCGCCTCCATGTCATGGTACACCTGTCAAAGTAGTGTGTAAGGGGTGGGAAGGGAGGGAAGGAGGGGGGACGGGGGACGTGGGGTACGCGGAGAAGAGAGGCTGAGGCGTTTGAGACGGACGTTGGGCTGCACCCCTGCCGCCTCCATGCCATGGTACACCTGTCACAGAAGTGCGGAAGGGGCAGGAGGGAGAAAGGAGGAGAAGAGTTGATGCGCCAGAGAACTATGCAGCAGCCTAGCCACCCCATACTGTGGTACACCTTTAAGAGTGGTGCAGGAGGGGCGGCGAGCAGGGCTGGGTTGGCGTGGATCGATGTGTGGAGCGTGGATGCGCATGTACATGTTTGTGAGTTGAAAGCTAGGTGACGATGAAGGCAAGGGCAAGGCAGCAAGGGGCGAGTCACTGGCTTGCACTGGCTTGCACTGACCTTGAAGGCGAGGTCGAGCTTGGCGGCCTTGCAGCAGGCGGCAATGAGCGCTGTGTACAGCGCCGTGTCCGCGCGCCACCGCGACGCCTGCACCATGCGCAGCACCCGCTGCGCCGCTGCAGAGGGGCAGGCAGAGAGGAGGCAACGCGTGGGGATAAGAGGAAGGATTGCGATGAGTCGCCTCAATTGCATGGCGTTTCCACCATGCGCTGCACCCGCTGCGCCGCCGCAGAGGAGAAGGCAAAGGGGAGGCAAAGGGGAAAGGGATGCGGGAATTCCGAGTGAGAGCTCTGTCCGCCTGTCACTGCAGGGAGGAAGGCAGGCGGGGTGGTAAGCAGGGTGATGTTAATCAACACACAGAGCAAGAAGCGAACGGCACTGGGAGGTGGGCACGTACATGTGACATCGGCGCAATGCGAGCAGACGGAGAGCAGCTGGTTGTACGTGGACAGCTGCGCCGCACCCGCGGACTCCAGCAGCGCCACGAAGCGGAACGCCGACGCCACGGCGCGCTCGGACTTGCACATGGAGAAGAAGAGGTTGTGGTAGATCTGACGGGGGGGAGGGGGGGATGGAGGTGGGGGGAGAGGAGGGATGGGGAGGGGAAGGGGGAGGGAGGGGGGGGGATGTGGGTAAGGGTTGTAGACGTCTGCATGGCCCGTTCGGACTTGCACATGGAGAAGAAGAGGTTGGGGTAGATTCGACAAGGAGGGGAGGGGGAAGAAAGCGGTGGGGGTGAGGGAGATGCGAGGGAGGTGTGAGGGAGGTGTGAGGGAGGAGCGTGGAAGGTGCGAAGGAGGTGTGAAGGAGGAGAGAGGGAGTGCATGTGTAGGCGCACCTGCAGAGGAGCAGGCAGAAAAGGTGAGAGGAGGTGCAAGGAAGGAAGCAAAGGAGCACGCGGTTGGCCGCTAGGGTTACACCCACCTGGTTGGGGTCAAAGAGGGCATGCTGATGCATCTGCTCTAGAAGATTGACGCACTTGTCCAGCCTGATATCGCAGGGGGGAGTGGGGGGAGTGGGGGGAGGGGGAGGAGGGGGCACGCAAAGAGGCGAACAGCACGCACAAGGAGCAGGGGACAGTGAGATGGCGACGAGCACACGGTCGCGCAGTTCATGGGCTCTGTTCGACGTGTGCAGCAAGCACGCGCACTCACAACAACTCTTTTGCGAGCAACTAGCCTGCATCATCATCCCTTGTGTCTGTGTGAGTATGTACGTGTGAAACTGCCAGCGTGTAGACTTGTGATTCGTGATTCCGCACGGCAGCGCGAAAGGCAGAGACTGCGCAGCAGTCGACCATGCGAGGCACGCTGTTCGTAAGCATCCACGAGTTTTGTCATTCGCACATGGTTCGTGCGTGAGACTCTAGAACACTCTCCTCGTTAGTCTCGATAGGTTCTCCTCCTCGTAACATGTGAAATCCCTTAGTGCTCCCGACCCACGCCTTCAGATTTGGAAAATAAACAAGAGGCGACGAGATCGTCTTAGGGTTGCGGAGCATTTCATGATGAGACTTTATTATACATAAAATGTTTTATTTCCATCACAACAAACATTTGATTTTTATTTCACAAACTTGAAAAAAAAACCAGCCAGATCGATTGCAATAGGTTGCTCCGCAACCCAAAAAATCCCTACACATCTCCTGCAACGAAGCGACAACCTTTAGGGAGCCACCACAGTCCTGGCGCCGTTCACATCCACAACTCATGCACGCACGCACACCACTCGCTCGCATGTGCGCGAGCCCTTCGCCACACATGCACGAAACCCACCTCATTCGAATACACCAAGTCTCATCACAACACCTCACGTATTGAAGAGTCAAAACACACACCTGCCGCCCAGTCGGACCCATCGGTTGTACGTCGCGACATACTTCTCCACGTCACCGTCCGCCTCCACTTTCACATCCTCCTCCACCCCTTCCGCCGCCGCTGCCCGCCTCCTCTGCTGCTGCTGCTGCTGCTGCCGCCGTCTCTCCCCATCCCCTTTGCCGACCCCTGCCCTCCGCGTCGTCTCGTCCTCCGTCTCCGCGCCTTTCTCCAGCGCGACGGTCGCTCCGGTCACGCTACCGTGAGCGGCGGGCGGAAGAACCTTTCCGCCCTGGGCACTTCCGCTCCCGCTCCCGCTTACGCTTCCGCTCTTGCTTCCGCTTCCGCCGGCAAAGCTGGAGGAGCGCTGGGGGCTAGACGCACGCCCAGCGCTGCTCCCGGTGCTGCTGCTCCCGGCGCCGCATCCGCCGGAGAGGCCGTCAGAGTCGTTGTCGGAGCCAAGGCCCGGACTGGCTCTCGCGATGATTCGGACGCGTGGGGCGTTGGCGAGCGCGATAGCGCGAGATGCGGCAGGCTGCGACGAGCGAAGAAATGGACCGCAACGTAACGGAAATGAATGAAGGAAGAAGAACGGAACGGGGATTGGACTGGACGCTTACGAAGGGAACCAGCGTCACAAGCGTCGTCCTTTTAGATACGGTGACAAAGACGGGTTCAAAGGCGTTTCCAGGGCTTGCGAGAGGGAGGACGACTGAAAAGCCGGCAGTGAGGAAAACAACGCGTTCTGAAACGAGGTCAGGAGCCAGGTGAGCAGGCGCATGCGACGAAGAAACTCGAGAGTCACACAGACGTTCGAGCGCGGACAGAGAATGTGGAAGGAAAAGGACCGATAAAAGACCGAGAATAACCCGCAAGACGCCATGGAGCGGAATAGATCTACGTAAGGGATGGATGGCGACGCTGAGAACGCTACAACCTATTATGAGCTCGGAAGAGGTGCGCGAGAGCGGAGGGAGAGCGATCCGGTGAGACGTCTAGTTGTGAAATTGAGTAAGCAGGGAACTTAGCAAGTGTCATTAGCCGGAACCGGGAATAATCGGACAAAACCCAGCGACACGAAACGAGCATGCAACTTATCGGAGGGTGGAAGGAGATTGGTTACGGGTAAGCGGTTGAAATAGAGCTCGTGTCACCTAGCTTAAAAAAGAAAACCAGCGGAACGCAACGGGACTGAGCGCCGCAACATACTCCTGTCAATGGAAAAAGAAAAGAACGACGCCGTACCTTGTTCAGCATTCCAGCTACAGGCGACGCGGAGATGAATGAGAGGAAATGCGTATTTTCCCGTCGCGCTGCTTGCAAAACAGCAACCCCCCGGCTCAGCGTTAAATCCGTCGCCATGGTCAGGCGGGAGCGAACTTGAACCGAGAGGATGTTAGAACCAACGACCTCGCCGTTTGGAGAAGAGACCCCGGTGTCCTAAATGCTGTTGCGAGAAGGACGGGAATACTTCAGGAGGTTTCGGGGTCACTGAGAACGTCGCAATTGGACTGAAGGGACTCCGCAGCACAGAAACCGTAGCACGGTGATGAGGATCTGCTGCTGAGGAGAACAGCAGGAATTTCAGCTTCCTGTTCTCTAGTGTTGTGGTGGAGTAGGTGGCGGTGTAACAGCAGGCAGCCCTCGCCCAAGGTACGGTAGTGGGTGGTGAAGAGCGTTTCCTGACAATATTGGAGGGACAGAACAGAAGGGAAGGGAGGGAATCAGGTGAAGGGTGCAGTGCAGTATGCTCGGTGCAGTGCAACATGCTCGGCTCACGGACTTCTCTGGGCCCCAGGGGGAAAACGAAACGCGCAGGTTGGGCGAACACGCGCAGCGCGCGCTTTGTGGCTTGGTTTGGCGGGTGCCATTACAGAGGCGGCTGAGCGGAGCACCATGAAGATTGTGCCACATGGCAGATAGGATCGCCAGCAAAAAGCGTGTTTTGGAGGGAGTTGAGGACCTTGCCACGGCTCTGTCCAACTATCTGCTAGTTAGGAAGGTCTTTGGCCGTCGATTCTTCACTTCGCGATGATGGATGGCCTGAAAGAGATTCTAGCAGAAAAACAAATTTATTGGCCACAGACCCAGCTGCTGATGTGGCCGCAAAAGCCGTAAGATCTGGCGAGTGTGACTGGGCCAGGATGCTTGCCAGGCAAGCCAACAAGCAGCACATAACTGTTTGAACAAAAGCATACAGCGCGCTTCACGTACATTGAACTGTACCAGTAAAAAACAGCTCTTATCAAGCTCATATGTGCTAGGCACAAGTGTTCATGATATTGATGATATATGACAGCAAGCATGAAGTGGGTCTGCAAAAAACATGAATATTTAATCATCGCACATATTTTATCGTTAAAAAATATACTCCTGGTTGAAATATTGATAACATAATGGTTATCATAGAAAATGAATTTGAGCCCAAAGAATATAATATTACAGTTTTTTCAAGGTTTTTAATCAAAATAAAATACTATTAAACTAATTTCCGATTATTATTATTATATTGCCTCATCAGAATCTGGTTTTGCTTTGGTGTGAAAAGATGCAGCTACATATATGGATGGAAACATAGACAGACGATTCGTATACGATATTGAATCAAGCGGATTGAGCCACATTATCGCAAAATATGAATCACCATCCGCAGGTTGAGATTGAGCTTTCCTCATCAACCTCTTAGATTCGTGATTCGTACTGGATCTCCAGCGTAGGGTAGGTTAGGTCTCTTAGTAGTTTCTGAGCCATCTATTCGAGTCCGTACCACTTTCGGTTCTTCTTGTCGCAAAGTTACGCGAAGATGTCGGCTCTGGCTTTCTTGGATGCGCAGCAGGCTGCTCGGCCAGACCTTGCAGTCTGGTTCGCAGACATGGGGGATCTGTACCAGAAAAAGCTATGGCATCAGCTGACAATCAAGTTGGAGCAATTTTTGGCACTTGCCGTGCTGCAGGTATGGATTGGAAAGTGATCTTGCCAACCGTGTCCACCGTTTTTCGAGACTTGGCTAATTGTGCTGTCAGATCCACCCGTGTGATTCGAATGTTTCCTGTAGGCTGGAGATATCATGATCCAGCTGTATCAGAACTTCATTTCGGACTTCGAGACAAAGATAAACCTTCTGAAGCTTGCTCACTTCTCGGTCATAATCTCCCGTCAATACACTGACAAATCCGAGGCGATAGCTTTTCTGGAGGGGATTATTGAGAAGCTGAGGGGAACTAAAAGTACGAGGATAGAGGAGCCAGTGGTTTATGTCAAGATGCAGATCGCTGCTTTGAAGCTGCAATCGGGGGATCGGAAGGAGTGCAAGGCCCTTCTGGACGAGGGTAGGGCAATCCTTGATAGCATGGCGGATCTCGACCCCTCAGTTCACGCCAGCGTTCATTGGGTTAGCTCTCAGTATTACAAATCGAAGCAGGATTTTGCTGAATTTTACAAGAGCGCTCTTCTCTATCTGGCCTACACGTCTGTCGACACCCTCACTGACCCCTTCAAGCTGGTACGTACCTCTTGACACTCTATCGTCCGTTCAACTTCAAGCTGGTCGAGTATCGCTTGACGCCTGCCTGGTCTCTGTTTAGGATTTGGCTGTCGATCTGTCTTTGGCGGCGTTGCTTGGAGAGAACATCTACAACTTCGGCGAGCTCTTGGCGCATCCAATCGTGAGTTTCTAATATCTTGGTATGAATTATCTTGTAGCAGATTTCCAACGTATGCAGGGCCACTAAATACTGTTTTTTTACTTAACAGGTCAAGGCCTTGGAGGGTAGCCAGTTTCAATGGCTGTATCACATTCTCGTCGCCTTTGAGCATGGTGACTTGCACAAGTATGATGAGCTGTGCTCCCTGTATGCTGCTCACCTCAACGCTCAGCCAGCTCTGGTGGAGAATGAGAGACGTTTGAGGGAGAAAATTACAATCCTGTGCCTAATGGAGCTGATTTTCAGGCAAGTGTTCGCTTGGTTAAAGGCGAGTTTTTAGTTTCTTATGTGGGACCCGGGGTAAGCTCTCGTTTGTTTCCTACTGCAGCCGGCCATCTGATGACCGCACAATTCCGCTGACAACAATTGCTGAGAAGACCAAGCTTCCCCTGGATGGCGTGGAACATCTATTGATGAAGACCCTCTCGGTATTGTTCAACAACACACTTGTTGCTTTCCTCAGCCCCTACTTATTGCTTTTTTTAGCCCGTACGTTTGGGCGTACTCTCGCCTTGTGTGGCTTGCTTCGTTCTGATTTCCTTGGGTGCCGCTGGCAGGTGCACTTGATTGAGGGTGTCATTGACCAAGTGGAAGGACATGTGCGGGTTTCTTGGGTTCAACCTCGGGTTCTCAATCTTCAACAAGTTGCTGGTCTGCGGGATCGACTCGACATTTGGCTCAGCCGGGTGCATTCTACCTTGCTGGCGGTTGAAGCAGAAACCCCAGAGCTTCTAGCAAGTTGATACCGGTAGATATGAACTAATAATACATCTGCGTCGCTGCTGCTCGCTCCGCTGATGCCCCATTTCCCGACCTGATTCCCCTAGTCTAGGTGTGATGCTGTGGGTATTATTGATGACATACTGGCTCTTTTCAGATGAACATTTTATCACCCTTTGGTTCCCTGAAAATTCTGCTGGCTCCATTCCCGACCCAACATTCTCCAGTATCCCAGTATAGTAAGCATTGCCTCCAACACCAGGTTAAGTCACTGCCGTGAAATGTTTCTGATTGTTACAAACCACGTGTTCGTACTGTCAGAATCTTTGTTGGTACTGCTATGGAGCATAGCATATGGACTCGTCTTGCCAGTGGCAAATCATCAATCACACACAGCAAGTGCCACAGCAAGCAGAGCAATGGATAATCTGCACTAGATGCTCCTTCCAACCAATATGGCTTAACAAAGCACCATGCAGTGAAGGCAACGCTAAACAGGGCTGAAGCCAACTTCAACAGAGAACACCTTCAGAGTTGGACATGCCATTTGAATCAAGGGTGCGTTTCCCTTCATTGCCTTGCAGCACAGCGAATGCACACACTACTGGTTGATCTCCTTCTTCTTAGCTTGCCACAACCGATCGAGGGAGCTATCTCCCTCACCCTGCCGGGAACAGGCAGTTGGGAAGAAGTGAACGGAAGCATAACCCTTTTAACTAACATGGCGTGTGCATGTGAGGAAAAAAAAGTCGGCGTCGTAGCCCGTTGACACCAGCACGAGCTTGAACACACCAGTTTATTTCGGCCACGATGAAAAAGCGGGGATGCAAAGCCTTTCTCGTGCGGTTTGGAAGTTTCAACCTCATGCTAAACACGCAATTCTCTTGCACTGAAAGCAAGCCCCCAGCAGTCACGACGGACTCACCTGGGCGCGCACGAAGCCGCAGAGCGCGAAGGTGTTGTACTGGCCGGTGTACACGCCATTCGCATCGAGGTTACCGACGTTGATCTGAATGGCCGCGTGGTCCTTGGATGTGATCAGACGGTTGGTGGCCGAGCTGCAATAAGGGTGCAAGAGGAATCAACGTGGAGAAACGGCGTGACGGGGGTTACTCGGACAAAGTATAGCGAGTCTCGAGGAAGCATATTGTAATCGGTGACAAAGGCAAAGAACGAAATCCAGGCAGGCAGACAGAGACAGATAGACAGACTGTCTGGTAGTTGGATCCGTCGTCGACCAGCATCGTAAATGCTTCTGGGGGTCACGACACATAGCAATCCAACATGTCGACGATTAAAGAGGTTCGGAATCCAACGCCCCATTAGAAATACCACCGAGATTCCAATCAGGAAGAATTAAGAGGTACCATGCTCATTCTAGGGTTAGGGTTACGAAATCGGTTTCGGTTTTGAATTTCTCAGTACAAACCGGCGAGACGGACTTCTTGAACAAGGCACGACGACGCATCGCCACGAGAGGAACAAGGGTATAAACCGCCGGAGAAGCTCTAGGACGAGAAAACATCTGCAGCAGCCACTCTCGCATGACAACTCCAGCCTCTCGCGCTACGTACCACTTCCTCGGGGTGTAGAGATCCACGAACTCTCCGTCCTCGTTCTGCATGGTGGCGGGTGTAACGGTCAACCGCTAGGAGGCGAGGAGAGGTAAGAAAGTAAGGCGGGGTGCAGGCAGGCGGAGAGAAAGGGCTCAAATGAGGTTTTGGTTGGAGAAAAAGGGGCGTGAGGCGAGGTGAGTTGCACGCGGGGGGAACGAGAGCGAGAAGTTGGGCGGGAGAGGGAGGGAGGGTGGGGGTGAGGAAGGGAGGTGGGGGTGGGGGTGAGGAAGGGTGAACAGTGAGGCGGGGGTGGTCGGCGGAAATTCGTGGGGTTGAAGGTTTGGCGGAGGGCGAAAGGGGGATGGAGGAAAGCGCATGTGACCAGGCCCTGAGATATCAGCCTTTTTAGGCTGATTTGGATTTCGAGTCCAGGCCATATCTTGGCATTGGCTGGTGCAAATGATGCAATTTCTTTTGAGGGACCTGCTGTTGAGAAATAAGTTGCAATGGGCATTTTGCAAACACTGGAAAATCATAGACAACAGGAAAAAAACAGCCATTGAAATAAAGCTAACCAGAGCTTTAAGGTTGATATCTTAGGGCCTGCATGTGACCCACTATCGTAGGTTCGAATACCGATCTTGTTCAATAAGTGACAAACATGAAACAAGGAAAGCATGGATTGAATCACAAAGGAGAAATTGGTGTCGTGTAAAAACTCATATCAAAAATGATGTGATCATTGCATGGTTAAGATGTTGGCAATAATCTGTTCAAACTTCGAATTCGTTACCATAATGAAGGTCACAGTATATAATCCCCACATTGATATGCATCGTAAAGTCCACCATACCCTATTATCGAATGCGCTGATAAGAGCGAAATCGCTGCGTACAACCACTGGAAATCCAATACGTCAGCATGCATGATCTGTTCCAGCATTTATTTAACCATGTACAATTTCAGCTAACTTACACAGACTCGGGTGTTGCACCAGCAAATGTTCGAAATAAACAAACAAGTCTTGTTAGCGTATACATATTCCATGTACTTTAGGCTAGTTAGGTGCAGCCTATAGAGGGGACAAAACCAATATAGGAACTCTGTCCTGCATGTGAAACCCAATCCATTCTCAGCTTGGCATTGTATCATCGCTGGTTAGGTCCTAGCCACCGTGCTTCCGCCCTATGTAGTCCTCCCTGTGAACATATATTTCTATATGTTATAAGTTAGATAGGTGCATACTCATAGAGGGTACCGCACCATAGCACAAAACCTCCCTGTATGGCACGATCTAGTTTATTGCGTTATTCTAACATGGTATCACACTAGGTTAGGTCCTCCCCTCCCCGCCTACGCTTCCGCCCCTAGCCCTAGCCCTAGCCTTAGACCGCGCCCTAGCTCGCGCCCCGTCACGCCGCGCTAGCCCCGTCCCGCCGCGCCAGCCTCGTCACGCCGCGCCCGCCCCGCTAGACCGCGCCGGCCCCGTCAAGCCGCGCCGGCCCCGTCACTCCGACCCGGCCCCGTCAAGCAGTGCCGGCCCCGTCACGTCGCGCCGGCCCCGCTAGACTGCGCCGGCCCCGTCACGCCACGCCGGCCCCTTCCCGCCGCGCCGGCCCCGTTACGCCGCACCGGTCCCGCTAGACCACGTCGGCCCCGTCACGCCGCGCCGGCTTCGTTACGCCGCGCCAGCTTTGTCACTCCTCGCCGGCCACGTCACGCCGCGCCGTCCCTACCATACCGCGCCGCGCCGATCTGCCGAGCCGCTGCACCACACCGCCGAGCCGCTGCACCGCCGAGCCGTTGAGCCACGCCGCCGAGCCGCTGAGCCGCCGAGCTGCGCCACGCCGGGCCGCTGCGCCGCTGAGTAGCCGAGCCGTCCTGCTGCCGAGCCGCCGAGTAGCCGAGCCGCTGCGTCGCCGAGTTGCAGAGTCGTCGAGACGCCGTGCTGCTGTACCACCCTGACCTGCCGACCTTGGTTCCCCCTTCAGTGCCGGCGCTCCCCCCGGCCGTCTCCACCGCTGCTCTCCACTACCCTCTCCTCCTCCTCCCCTAGCGGCGTTCAGCTGCTACAGTCGTGGCGATGGCGAACGATGTACTCCGCCTGGACACGGTAGGTCGGGCGATCGACTTTGAGGTGTGGCTCGCCGACCTCTGCCGCTCGCTGAGGAAACAGGGCCAGGATGGCCAGTCTCTGGTCGTTCACGTCGACGGTAAGATTCCCTTTCCCGACCTGGCTGCTGCCCTCTCTGACGCCCCCTCGCCCGCTGAGCGTGAGGCCTTTGCAACTGCTGAGCTCGCTTGCTCTGTCCGGGAGTTGCGCGACGAAGTTGCACAGCTTGCTATCAGTCGCGCCCTCCCCCTGTCTGAGCGCCACCGCTACCAGGCCCTAGAGCTGCGCAGGCATACTAAGATGCTGCTATTGCACGCTATTCTACTCCCTCATCCGCCTCTGCCGGTCGTCTCCTCCTCCCCCTGATCTTCCCTGACCTTGCGTCTTTTTCCAGTGTCGCTGATCTCGCCACTCACTTGCGCGCACTAGAGACTAGCTACCGCGCTGCTTGCACTGAGACTTAGCTCCTTGTACTGCCTCCCCCCCCCCCCCCCCCGCCGATACCCTCTACTTCCTTGCCACGCGCCTTTCTGACCGCCTAGCCACTGCCCGCGACCACTTCCTTGCCCTCCACCCTGCTGACCTCACCCTCACTGACTTTGTCACTACCCTGACCACAATAGAGCCCCCCCAGCGCACTATCGCTCAGTCGAGCGGTACTGCAGCGGTCCCTATCTTCCAGGGCTGTGCTCCCTCCCAGTGCGCTTACTCTAACATCCTTGTCGCTGTTACTGAGACGGCCCCTGCTGCTGAGACCGCTCCGGCGGCCTCAACGCATTCTCGTCATGGTAGGGGACGCCGGGCCCGGGGCGGGCGTGGCGGTGGCAGGGGTGACAAGGGTGGCGAGGGTGGCGGAGGTGGCGGAAGTGGTGGAGGGGATGATGGTGCAGGCGAGGGGACCGAGGCTGGTGCTCCGGAGCAGCAGCAGCAGCCATCACAGTAGCAGTAGCAGCAGTCGCCGTGGGGAGCCCCGCCGCAGTGGTGGACTGGCGGTGCTGGTGGTGGTGGGGGGCGTAGCTCGGTGTGTGGTCACCTGCCAGTACCAGCTTCAGTCCGACCCCCGCCACGGAAACGTCTGTGATCGCCCCGGTCACATCGCCGAGCGCTGCTACAGCCGCCTCGACGACCTCTTCCGTCTCGGCTTCGGCCCCACGGCGGACCCCCAAGACTGGTATAGCCTGTTGCGTAGTCGTGTGCCTGTCTTTTAGATGGACATGGATCAGATTAGGTGTGCTTTGTATGCCATGTATGCTGATGACTCTAGTGTGACTGGACCCTAAAAACCAAGTGTTGCCTAGCGTAGGTGTGTTCCCTGTGTGTAGTCTAGGTTCCCCGGCTGCGTCAGACGTAGGACCCCCTGCCTTGTTTAGCCTAGGCTCCACGCTAACCCCTATGCCGGCGGACGCTACTGCTTCGCCCTCCTTCACACTCGACTCTAGAGCATCAGCTTGCTTCTTCCGCGACCACACTGCGCTCACGCCTCTGGCCGTCCCTGCTACTATCGCGCTTGCTGACCCTCCTCACGTCCGGTAGTTGCCCCTAGCTCCACCACCGTTCCTTGTCCGGCGATCCCCTCGGGGTCTCTTACAGGCCTGCACATCCCCTCATTCTCCAGGAACCTAATTGGTTTCGGCTGTCTTCAGGACCTTGGCGTCACCACTACGTTCCCCGGATACGAGCGGTACGCGGTTTGTATCGAGGCCGCCTCTAGTGTTCCTCTGACCACGTTCCCCCGGGACCCTATGTCTGGCCTGTTTACACTTGACACTGCGTCCCCCCCAGTGAGGGCATCCCCTCATGTGCCTACGTCGACCCAGGCCGCTGTGGCTTGCTCGTGTCACTCACCTGTCGCTGTTATGGCACAATCGCTAGGTCACCCCGCACTCCCACATCTGCGTCACATGTCCCATCACGGTCTTGTCTTCGATCTCCCTGCGTCGCTCCCTCCCTTCCTCCCTCACCTGCGCCACGGTGCACACCATGATCCATGCCGGTGCACCCCATTTTCTGTGGCCGTTCGCTGTTCGCAATGCCGCTCACCAGCTTAACCTGTGGCCACACTCCCAGCGGCCGCAGGTTTCGCCGACCCTTTTCTGGACCGGGTTCCCTGGTGAGGTGTCTTTGTTCCACTTTTGGGGTTGCTTTGCTCATGTTCGTGCCTCTGGCACAGACAAGCTCACTACTCGCACTGTCCCCTGTGTCTTTCTTGGCTTCCCCCTCGACACGTCTGACTGGCACTTTTACCATCCGCCGTCTCACCCCTTCTTTCACTCGCGTGACGTCACTTTTGATGAGTCTACCTCCTTCTACCACCGCTTTCCCCAACGAGGTCTCCTGGTTCTTCCATCCTTGTTTCTGGTTCCCACTCCCCCGATAGCCCCTGCTCCTCTCCCTCCCCGTCCTGTCCCATATGGTGTGTCTCACGTCACTCCCCTCCCGTCGGTTGTCCCGGTCGAGGAGTCAGCTAACTCTGGTGGCCCCGCATTACCGTTCTCGCCGCCTGTCTCCGCCCTGGTATCTCCTCCTACGCCGTCACTGCAGCAGCAGCCGTCGCCGCCGTCGCAGCCGTAGCAGCAGCCGCAATCACCGCCGCTGCAGCAACATCCGCCGCAGGGGTCCGCCAGCTCAGGGGGTGCGGGTGTTGAGCCGGGTGCTACTCCTGGGGTTACTGTCGTGGCTTGTCCCGGCGGTCCTGGGGGTGGCACCAGTGCTGGGGAGGTCTCTCGTTCTAGGGGTGCTGGTTCTGGGGGTGCTAGTCCTGGGGTTACTGTAGTGGCTTGTCCTGGCGGTCCTAGGGGTGGCACCTGTGTGAGAGAGGGTTCTCGTTCTGGGGGTGCTGGTGTGAAGAGTCTCACAGGCAGCCGTGGTGCAACTGGAGGTACTCGTATCAGCGTGGAGCAGCAGCAGCAGCAGTCATCGCCGGTGTCCGCCCTTTGCCTCCTTGGTCTTCCCTCCCCTGACCACCCACCTGTGCCTCCCACGCAGGCGCCTCCCCAGCCTGTCTCTGGCCCTGTGTTGCCGCTGCCGGACTCGTCTCCGACTCGTTTCCCCTCTCGTTCTCCTCCCGTGTCTCCTTCCGTGTCCCCTGACCCAACGCATTCGTCCCACTTTTGGTCTCGCAGTCCCTCTCATGCCCGTCCTGTCTCTCTTGTTAAGCGCTCTCACCCTATGTTGCTCCGTTCCTAGGCGTCTCGTCCTCCCCTCCTTCCGTCGCCTCCTTTGTCATCGCTTGTTGTTGCTCCGTCTCCTCTGTCTGACTACCTTCGCGCCCCTAGTCCCCTTGTTCCTCGAGTCCTTGCCTCCCTCATTACCTACTCGTCTGTTCCTGTCTCGAGTCTTGACGCTCTTTTTGTTGCCGTCGCAGACTTTGCCTCTACCCACCGCCTTGACTACACCACCTCTCTGGTCTCTGACCCTGCCCGTCCTCCGTCCGTTGGGGGTGCTCCTGCCCTTGGCAGTGACGTCCTCGAGGTCCGGCAGTACAAGCTTGCTTTCCTATCCGAGGCCGCTCCTCATCTCTGCTCCATGCTGCTAGTCCCTGAGGGTGACCCAGACGCCTTTGACATCCCGACCCCTCGCACCTATGCTGAGGCGACCTCGGGACCCTGGGCCTCTCAGTGGATAGTTGCCATGGACGCGGTGATGGCATCTTGGAGATCCACCAGCTCCTACGTCGGCGCAGTTCCCCCACCTGGGGGGAACGTTGTCGATGGCCGGTGGCTCTTCAAGGTGAAGCGCCCTCTTGGAGAGTCGCCGGTGTTCAAGGAGCATAAAGTTGCTAGAGGCTTCAGTAAGCACGAGGGTGTTGACTTCTTTTAGACCTTCACCTCGACCCCGAAGATGATCGCTCTTCGGGCAATGCTACACGTAGGAGCTCAGCGTGACTACGAGCTGCACTCTCTGGAATTCTCCACGGTGTTTCTCCAGGGCAGTCTGCACGAGCAGGTTTACCTGCGCCGTCCACCGGGGCTCACCGGCACCTCTGCCTCTGGGACTGAGTGGCTCCTCTGGCGCCCAGTCTACGGCTTGTGGCAGGCGCCCCATGAGTGGCACGACATGCTGCGTGCCACGCTAGCTGACTTACAGTTCTTCCCGTCGTCTGCAGACCCTTCACTCTTCGTCCGTTCAGGACAGACCTCGTTCTACATCCTTGTCTGCATAGACGACCTGGTCTTTTCTACTATAGACAGAGACGCTCTCGCCTCGGTGAAGGCTGAGCTGCTGAGGAGACACACCTGCACTGACCTAGGAGAGCTGTGTCGCTACCTTGGGCTGCAAATCTCCAGGGACAGAGCAGCGCGCACCATCACTCTCACACAGTCACACTTGGTGCGCCAGGTCCTTCAGAGGTTCGGCCTCTAGTTCTCCTCCGCGCAGCCCACACCTCTACCTGTAGATCACAGGCTCTCAGCTCCAGTCTTTGAGGAGGCTGTAGAGCCTAGTGGTCCGTACGCAAAGTTGGTGGGTTGCCTCATGTACCTAGCATTCTCGGACCGTGCTCCACCATCACTACAAGTGTGGTGGCGAGTTTGCCTTCAGCCATCTTCGAGCGTATTGTCGTGCGGAGTGCATGAACCAGACGTTCACCCTCCTGGACTCACCGCAACAAAATGAAGTAGTTGAGGGACGCATTGACCTGGTCATGGAGGTGGCTCGCCCCTCCATGGTCTATGCCAGTGCCCCCCATTTTCTATGGCCGTTTGCGGTGCGGTACGTAGCTCACCAACTTAGCTTCTCGCGATCACAGGTTCTCCGACCTTCCTCTAGACTGGGTCCCTTGGTGACGCGTCTGCGTTCCACGTCTGGGTCTGCCTGGCTCACGTTCCCATCACAAGCGCGGACAAGCTCTTGGCCCGCCACATCCTCTCTGTGTTCCTCGGGTTCCCGCTCGATGCTTGTGACTGGCTGTTCTACCGCCCGGTGCAGCACCACTTCTTTCGCTCCCGTAACGTTACGTTTGATGAGAGTGTCCCCTTCTGCGCTCTCTTTCCTCGTCGTAAAACCCTTGTTCACCCTCCCGCTCTCTTCTTTGCCCATCCACCACCTGACTCTGGGAGCCTCGTGGTTGGGGATGCGCCTGCCGCAGCAGTGATGCCCCTCTTCCCAACCCCGGTGCCCCACGCACCTGAGCAGCCTCCCCCAGCGCAGCCACTGCAGCAGCAGTAGACGTTGCAGCCGTCATAATAGCAGCAGTAACGGCGAAGGACCGTGGGCTCTAGAGGTGGTGGTTCTGGTTGTGCGGACTCTAGGGGTGCGGGTTCTGGGGGTGCTAACTCAGGGGGTGGTGATTCTGGAGGTTCTAGTCTTGGGGTTGCTATCTCAAAGTGTACTCGTGGTGGCAGTGATGGGACTGGAGGTCCTGACGTGGGCCACGAGCAGAAGCAGCAGCCACCGCAGCACCAGCCGCAGTCTGTCCTTTGTCTCCTCGGCCTTTCCTTTGGTTCCCCTGACTGCCAGCCCGTGCGTCCTACATTGATTCCCCTTTTGCCTGCCCCTGTCTATGGTTTGCTGTTCCCTCCCCCGGACTCGTCTTCGGCTTGTTTCCCCTCTCTTTGTCCTTCGTCCCGTGTCTCGTCCCCTTTTGCCCACCCGTGGGTGCGTCGTCCCCCTGGTGGTCGTCTTGCCTCTCCTTGTGCTCGTGTCCACCCTATGGTCCTTCGTCCTCATGCTCCTCTAGTCCTTGTTCTGTCGTTACCTCATTCGTCATCCCCAACCCTTTCCTCCAGTCCTCCCTACAACTCTGCTCGCACTGCTCGTCCAGTGGTCTCCCGCTTACTTGCCTCTCTTGTTACGGACCCTACGGCTCCTCCTGCTGGTGTCTCTGCCCCCGCCGCTGTTGTCACTAAATTTGTTGCATGCCATCTCCTTGACTACGCCTCCGTCCTAGTATCTGACCCTGTATATCCTCCGTTCGTCTGGGGTGCACATGTCCTTGGCAGTGACGTTCTAGAGGATAGGCAGTACGTGTTGGCTTTCCTTTCGGCTACTATACCTCATCTCTGCGCTGTGCTAGTGTCCCCAGAGGGCGACCCTGACGCCCTGGACATCGCGACCCTGCGTTTGTATGCTGAGGCGATCTCTGGGCCATGGGCAGCCTAGTGGATATAGGCGATGGAGGCAGAGATGGCATCTTATGGATCCACTGGCACTTATGTCTATGCGGTTCCTCCCCTTGGGGCGAACATAGTCGATGACATGTGGATCTATAAGGTGAAGTGCCCACCTAGAGAGTCACTGCAGTTTAAGGCACAGTATGTGGCTAGAGGCTCCATCCAGCATGAGCGTCTGGACTTCTTCTAGACCTTTATCCCCGCCCCGAAGATGGCTACTCTTTGGGCGCTGCTCTATATAGCCGCAAAGCGTGACAAAGGGCTCCACTCGTTGGACTTCTCGACAACCTTCTTGCAGGGCAGCCTATACGAGCAGATCTACTTGCGGTGCCCACCAGAATTCACAGGGTCCTTCCCACTTGGGACCCAGTGGGGCTTGCGGTGCCCTTTCTGTGGTCTGTGGTAGTCGCCTTGGAGTGGCACGATACGCTTCGCATCACTCTCGCGACTCTCCATTTTTTCCTGTTCTTTGCTGACCCCTCACTCTTTGTCCGTACTAGTCAGACTCCCTTCTACATTCTTGTGTACGTAGATTACATAATCTTTACTACACCAGATAGGGTCGCACTAGCCTCGGTGAAAGCCGAGCAGCTGAGGGGACACGCCTGCATAGAACTAGGAGAGCTGCGGTGCTATCTAGGCTTGGAGATCTCTCGTGACCGTGTAGCACGTACAGTCACCCTCTCCCAATCCCACATGGTGCAGCAGATCCTCCAAAGGTTTGGTCTCCAGTTCTCGTCGGCACAGCCCACTTCCCTGCATGTGGATCACAAGCTCTCAGCTCATGTTTCTGGTGAGCAGGTCGAGCCCAGTTGTTCCTACGCAAAGCTTGTGAGTTGCTTCAAGTACCTAATGACGTGCACTCGCCTTGATCTAGCGTACCCTCTCAGTATCCTTGCTTGCTTCGTTGCGACTAGTAGACACCAACCAGTGCACTGATTGGTTTCCAAGAGGGCATTGCGGTATCTGGCGAGTACCTCAGTCCTGGGGCTTGTGCTGAGAGGACGGGTGCCAGTGGTCCTCACTAGACATACATGTGCGGCGTGGGCTGCCGGCCTGGAGATATTAAGGTCATCACAGGCCTACAGCTTCAGCCTTGGTGCAGGTGTCGTCTCGTGGCGGTCCACTCGGTCGTCGTCTTTAGCACAGTCCAGTTGTGAGGCAAAATCTACACTGGTGGTATGGCCGCTTAGGAGCTCCGCTTGTTGACGGTCCTGCTCATTGTCTTAGGTGAGGGGCCTAGGTCTACCCTGCTCCTACTTGCTAATAACAGGGTCATGATCCTCCTATATCAGAAGGCTTGATTTGATGGTAGGGCCAAGCACATCCAACTGCGGTACTTCCTGCTGCATGAGTTGCACATCCAAAGGGTAGGGGAGGGGGGGGGGGAACTCTGACTACAAAGGCCATCCAAATCCTTAGCCAGGGGCCCTGGCGAGTGTGCCAGCGGGTGACCATGGTTTTTGTTTTTCTTACTTGATTGCTAAAAAATGGCGATATTAATAACGCAATCCTTGTCGTCGTCGACAGGCTGACAAAATAATACTATTCTCTACGTGCAAGAAAAGCATTACCGCCAAAGACACAACTCGCCTCTTCATCGCAGCCGACGTGGAGTTGTACGCGATACTAGTTACAATAATGTTTGATCGAGATACACGCTTGAATAACAACTTCAAGCGCCGCTTTGCGGGACCAATTCGTCATTCGCCAAAAGTTTCATCCACCTATCACTCTGAGGCGGACGGTCAGGCTGAACAAGCCAATCAATCGATGGAGCAAATTTTTTGTGGCACATGCGAAAATGTCGCCGACTGGGTATACAAATGCCAGTGCCTGAGTTCAGGTCCAACAACGCCCCGTCAGCAGCCACCCACCAATAATATTTCGATATGAAATACGGACGATCGTCCCAAATCCCAGCAATCAATTCCCACGTATGCCATGATTTGCTAAGTTTTATAGGTTGCCTGCGAGAGAGCAAAATAACCCATAAAACGAGCCAATCTCATATCAAAACGCAACATCGATCTAAATCGTTGAGTTGTAACCTATTATCCTTGATATTTGGTTCTTATCTATCATACCTTTCGACTATCTGTTGGCCCAAACTAAGACCTCGCTATTATGGACCATTCTCTGTGCTTCGTACATATCCATATCCTAACACTAAACTTGCCTTGATGTTCCCATTAATATATATTCATTCTCTGTTCCCGCCTTCTGTGCATCAGAACAATCTAGGAAGCCACCTTATGAAATAGAAAGAGTCATAAGCAGCTCTAAAGTCGCCCTTTTAATTTATTACTGGTGTACTAGTATAGCTTTTGTTGTCCTGTAATGAAGCGCAAAGAGCGTGTGTCTTAGGATATATTAACGAGAAAACAATACAACTGAGGCAACATCAAAACAGCAGGGAGCATGGATAAACTGTAGCTAGCCTAGGAGTACAAGGTCGTGGCTCGGCAGAGCAGCGATGTGTGGTTTGTAAATTGGCGCGAAGCGCTTTGATCTAGGCATGCAGCAGCAAGGCGGCCAATAATGCATGCGGCTCGTCAAGAGACCACATTTGGGACCGCGATTTGAATTTCGTGGCAGAACTGCATGGCAACCCCGTTATAGCAAAGTACACCTTACTGACTAAACCCCATGATAAGGGAATACCATTTTCTTACATCCTCCCCCCTCCAAGGTATGGTCTTATTTAGGACCGCCGACGTCATGCACATTGCGTGACTGGAGGTAGACTCGTAACACCAGGTAAAACTCGATATGTGTCAGGGGCACCCAACTATTTTCTAGGGCCGTCCGGTCCTTCCACGATATCAGAAACTCGATCAGACGAGGCTCTCGAGGATCCTTAATCCGATGGCTGAGAATCTTCGCAGGTTCGATAGTAGGTTCGGCGGGCGGTCGGATGTTCAGGTTCGCTCGGTGACGTGGTAGTTTACTGGTGATGGCGATGTATGGTCGAAGTAATCGCACGTGGAATGATGGGCGGACATTCCAGGTAGCTGGTAGCAGTAGATGGGCTGTAATGGAAGATATCATATGGCTCATGATAAATGGTCCACAGTAGCGGGGGCGGAGTTTTGGGACTATGGGTAGTCGAAGGTTCTGGGTGTCGAGTAGTACTAAGTCTCCAGCTTGATAAGTGACTGCTCTTCGATATAGATCGGCGTTGCGCTTAGAAATTACATTCGCGCGCTTAATGGCTTCAGTTGCTCACTCCCGGGCATTTTGTAATATTTCGGCGAACAGTTGGGCTCGTGGTACTGGATTTTCGATGTTGGGCGTGATCAATACTGTAGGGTTTTGCCCGTAGTTCAGGTAGAATGGTGACTGTCGCGTAGTGACTGACGGGGCGTTATTATAGGCGAACTCAATCATTGGCAATTGTTGCTCCTAGTCGGCCACGTCATCACAAGTGGCGCAAATCAGCTGCTCCATCGTCTGATTGGCCCGTTCGGTCTGTCCGTCAGTCTCAGCGGAGGAGAACTGTAGGCGCGTGCCAAACTGTTCCCAGAGTTTGTGCCAAAAGTTGTTGGTGAATTTCGTGTCACGATCCAAAATGATGGCAGCTGGGATTCCGTGGAGGTGAACGGCGGTTGAGATGAAGAGGCAGGTTGTTTCATCGGCCGAGATGCTTTTTTTGCAAGCGGCGAAGTGGGCCATTTTCGTCAGCTTATCGACGACGACAAATATCGCGTCATTACAGCCGTCCTTAGCAATCAATCCCGTGAAAAAATCCATCATCACGTGCTGCCACACGCGCTCAGACGGCGGAATCGGCTGCAACTGTCCAGCTGGCTTTTGCTTCGATGATTTCATGGCTTGGCATGTTCTGCATGAAACCGCATGCCGCTGCACGTCCACTTGCATGTCGGGTCAGAAATCTGATCAACTGCTGTCGGGTTTTCTCTACTACGAAGTGCCCCGGAACGATATTGTCGTGAGCTTTCCGTAAAAGTAATTCTTGAAGTAGACTGTACTCTAGTACCCAAGTGCGGCCAGTCCCTGTCTTTAGGAAATGGACTCCCTTAGCCGTCGCGAGCTGTTCGTACGCACCCGACGTAAAGAATCTGTCCGTCTGGTACCCCTAGGTAAATAGGCCAGTTAATAGCGATGAGGTTTGGGCGAGGATTATGGAGTTGAGATGGGAGGATGGGCGAGAAAGGGGGTCAGCAATATTGGATGCCCCATTCTTGTAGGTTACCATGTAATGGAATTTGGACTCCACAAAATCCAGCCACCGAATCTGTCGTGGGTTGAGTACTGGCTGTGCGTGGATATACTGTAGGCTATACTAGTCTGTCCGTATGTCACAACCGCGCCCGTCAGATAGCGCCGCCACTCTTTGAATGCGTGCACGATCGTGAGCATCTCCTTGTCGTGTATCGGATAGTTTTGCTCGGGCGAGTGCAGCTTTCGTAATTCGTACGCGATTGGATGTAGGCCTTCGCCGAAGTCTTGTAACAGTACTCCTCTGGTGGCGATGTCATTGGCGTCTTTGATGACTTCGAATGGACGGTGAGGATCAGCGATGCGAAGGACAGGGGCTGAGCACATAAAATTTTTGAGCGTGGAGAAGGCAGCTTGCTCTTTCTCCCCCAACCTATAATCAGTCCCTTTCCGCAGCAGGTCAGTCAGCGGTGCAGTTACCCCCGCCATATTCGGGATAAATCTCTGAACTTAGTTGAAGAACCCTAAAAAACCTTTGCAGCTCCTGCAGTTTCTTAGGCGATAGCCAGGCCTGCACTTTCTCGATCTTGCGCGGGTCCACTTCGACTCCCTTAGTGGAAATAAGGTGTCCCGGAAATTCTAAATGGTCTTTTAAGAACTCGCACTTAGACCCCTTCGTGAGAAGCCGGTGATCCTGCAGTAGCGTGAAAACTACTTCAAAATCCTTGAAGTGTTGCTATAGATCAGGATACCGTCTACGTAGACGATAACACACCTATCTAAGTGAACTGAAAATCTGGTTCATGGTCATCTAAAAAGTTGCCGGGGCGTTCGTCAACTCGAAGGGCATAACTACGTAGTCAAAACTCCCGTACCCAGTACGACATGCTATCTTCTGACAGTCAGCTACGATTTCGCAAATCTTATGGTAACCCCCTCGTAAATATATTTCGAGAAGAAGCGAGCTTTGCGAAGTTGGTCGATCAGTTCGTCGGCGCGCGGGATAGGGTAACACGACTTGATAGTCACCCTGTTCAGTGCTCTATAGTCAGTGCACATTCGGTACCCACCGTCCTTCTTAGGGGTGAACAGTATGGGGGCGGCAAATGGCGAAGAGTTGGGGCGGATGATTTTTTTCTCCAGTAATTAATCTAACTATTTCCGTAATTCCTCTAACTCCAGCTGTGTTAATCAAAATTGTCATTGCACCGTGGGCAGTGTCCCTGGTTCGAATTCTATTCAATGGTCGAAGGGTCGTTTCGGTGGTAATCCCTCTAGCAGGTCATCTGGATACATCAGCGGGAATCTGCGAATCAACCGCGCTAAGTCGGTCGGCACTGCTGTTGTTAGCTTCTCTAAACCGGGCGGCTGCGATGCCACGTCAACGGCGCGAATGACTACAGCGGAGACTTCTACTCCCCGTGCGACCGCTCGTTTGATCGCCACAGAGTTCTACTGCGTCTCTCCCTCTATGTTCCCCTTCGTCCATTCTGGTAACGTTACGCTACGGCCGTTGATCTTGACGGAACAGCTGCCGGTTGTCGAGTCAATTTTTGGGTTGAATCGTCGCATCTAATCCCGTCCCACCAACTTATCGAAGGCGTCGAATGTAGTTGCTAGTATCCCCATAAAAAAAATTCAGTCAGCTCTACAGCGTATCCTAATCCTATCTGCCTTGTCTTTTATTGCTAGTGGGGTCCCATCAACTAGTCGCGCGTAAATCTCTGGTAAACACCTATCTTAGGGTAACTTTTTTTTTTTTGCCGTGGCGAGGTTGATCAGACTATGGCTGCCCTCCCCGTCCACGAAGATTTTATATTTTTCCCTTTTAACCCTACCCTCTAACTAAATAGGGTAATCCGCCGCTGCACCCCCCTTATTCAGCCGAGTTTGGTCGTTTGTGTGTATCGGTACTAGTACTCGATGAGCGTCATCGGTCACGGGCGAGCAGCTTCCATCGGTATTAAGCCCGGTAACTACTGATACTAAGCGTTTCCCTGGATGTTGGAACTCCCCTGCCCCAAATTTCGCTTCTTCCGCTCCTCTGGGCATTCTGACTTGCGGTGTCCCGGCCTATTACACCCGAATTCGCGACCCTTGAAGGCTGTAACTGCTGAGTTCGATATTGTAACAGAGTGTACGGCGGCACGCTCGATTGGTCCCCCAGTGCGACTTCCGTCATAGGAACTCGCCCTTAGCTTGAAGAACGAATCCAACCGCTCCGCAACCCTCTGCGCCTCCATCAAATCCGTAATTTTTCTGATTTGTATTTCTCTGCATAGATCCGGTCGAGGTCCCTCGATATACCTGTCGAAATTTTTGTCAGGGTAAATGTAGTCGACCTGGTCGCATAAATTCTAGAAGGTGCTGGTGTAGTCCTGGACCGATCTGAGTTGGTGCCACGTGCGAAGCCGGTCGCGCGCTTGGCTGCTTGCATTGACATGCTCGAAGCGACGACGAATTCCCGTGCACCACGATTGCTACGTGTTGTACTCGTCCACCTCGCAATAAATTCTTGCCTAGTGATTGGTTGTGTGAAAACGCCCGATCACGCATGGCATCGTATCCGATTCCTGCGACTGAATTATCTGCTGCCACCAATTCATAGCCGGTCCACGTAGGAGCGACACACGCTGACGGACAAGCAGCCACGCTGGCTCGGGTCGAACGTGGGCGACCTCTGCGTGTTGAGAATGCATGGCTCCATGTTGGCAGCTTGCAGGCCGATCGGAGAGGTAATTGGCAGGTTTACATTCGTCCTTTCGCCAATTTCCGCCCGTCCAATAGCCGTGATGGGTTGTTCGCCGAACCCTTGGGCGAAGCCGGAACGCTACTAGGTTACTTGCTCCCGTTGTCCTTGATTTGTCGTTGGTGCGATCGTGTCGTGTCGTGTCTGGGGTAGTTGGCTACGGAGTGCAGATATCCCAGATTCTGCTTGGGCTGTTTCAGCTCGCAGACGCGTCAACTCCTGCTGGTACAACTCGTGAGTAAGACAGACTTCGTCAAGTGCTGCCACCCTTTCTTCACGAGTCATGGCGGTAGACGCCGATTGATCCAGTATTTCGCGGAAGTTTTGCGCGGCTTTCGGCACGCTAGCACTGCGAACACAGTCGTGGCTGTAGGTAATTATCAATGACTATTACCAGGACAGCGGATATGCAGTAAGCACAGGGCGTCAACCTGCCTAAGTGTCGATATTGCAGCGGGGCTAGGGCGCAAGGCTAAGGATCGTTGGCTTTGATGGCCATGTGCAATGAAGCGCAAAGGGCATGTGTCGAATGATTGATTAACGAGAAAACAATACAATGGAGGCAACATAAAAAAAAAACATGGAGCATGGATATAGCTAGCCTAGGAGCACACGGTCGTGACTTGGCAGAGCTGCGCCATGTGGTTCGTAAATTGGTGTGAAGCGCCCAGATCTAAGCATGCAATGGCAAGGCGGGCAATAATGCATGCTCCTCGTCAGGAGAAAACATTTGGGACCGCGATTTGGGTTTCGTGGCAGAACTTCGCAGCAACCCCGTTATACCAGTGTACGCATTACTGACTAAAGCCCCAGACAATACAATTTCCTTACATGTCCCCATTGGTACTCAGCGAATTGGATGGCTGCTGCTGCTGCCAGCACATCAATCCTTCAGCGGTTTCCGCTCCATCCGCTCCGTCCAGCTGGACGGAACGATGAACAAATTCCACACAAGCCAAAAGCCGTTTTCATATCGCTTCCAGCCCTTCGAATCTGCTAGGAAGACAAGAACCCTTGTCAGATCTCGTGACTCGTTCTGAGTCTTGTGGGGAGGGGAAGACATGGGGTTGCTCAACCCTTTTAGGGCGCGTCACATTTTTTCTGAACAGGGGTCTCTCCGAGCCCAGGCTGCAATTGCAATAACCTGTTGTTCGCTTCATGTTTACACAAATGTGACGCGCCCTACTGTAGGGCGATGAGATTAGTCGTCCTTTCAAAAGAAAAAGAAAAATGAAGAAGAAAAAAAACCCAACCCAACCACTTCGATGTTTGACAAAACGCTTTTGATCGCAAAACCGCAACAAAGTGAACTCCTGAGGACTCGCATACAGTAAAACCACTGAATGTGTGTTGTGCTTGCGTGTCCGCCATATCGGGCACAGGCCTCTCGATAACCTAGGGGTCACCCTGCAGAATCCGAGTTTGCCCGGGATCCAACTCGTCCAGGCTGGGTAGCCCTAAAACTTCTGACTGTTTTTGCAGGCCAGAGTTTCAACCACCTTGGAATGTGCCACTCCTGACATTGACAATGACAGGGGGAGCCATTTTTTTATAGGGGTGCGAGCTCTACATTTGATTTCACAGGGCGAGTCCATTCCCTACTCGAAAATCGGCCGTTGAATGATTTTGGCTGGCCTGTCCATGGACGGGTGTCGATATTCTGAATGCGTCAAAAGCAGGACCAGGTCGAAATGTTACCCTTTTTTCCTTGACAAAGCAGTATAATTACCCTGACTTCCAGAGGCCTGATCCGGCAGCCCTTCACAGAGTACAGCACGAAAGCGGCAAGATTCGTTGTGTTGGTGCATGCATGCATGCATGGCGAGTCCGCTGCTGCCACGTCGGCAGAGCCAAAGTCATTGTCTGCTCTTCACACCGCTGTCAGTCTCGCCCAATCCCAAGCTTCTACTGTACAGCGAGGCAGCAATTTGTTGACCAGCCTCCGCTATGGAGGGCAGACTTTGTTGAGCTGGACAACTGTGCAGTTCACACACCGACGGACCCAAACATTTGTTTTTTTTCGTAGAGGCTCCACGACCTTGGAGCCTGGAACCAGCGTGGTCCTGAGAAAATGAATTCAGTATTTGATTTGGGCGGTTCTGCACTTTCCATCTGCTCCTGCTGCTCCTCCTCCCGCTGTTGCCGCTGCTCTCTGATCTGGTGGTGGTCCCTTCTGTTCTTCCTTATGGACTGTCCTTGCATTTCGTTTCTTGGCTGGAATGGGCAAACTGCGATACATACGTACCGCTTTCGGCTGCAACAGCACCAACGACTAACACCAATGTGCTGCTCAACTCACACCAAGTACTGACTCCGCTCGAAAAGAACTGTTTTTCCTCCTAGAAGACATCGTCCATGGCGTACCCCATACTACTACCGCCGGACTGGACCCCTCGTACCTTCGAAACAGTGTCACCGAACCTCGCCGGTTGTCCCGCCGATTCTCCCGACGATGAGCTTCTGGATATCGATTTCCTCCGCTCCTTCTTCTCCGCAGGCTCCCCCAACCCCGCCGCTGCCGCCGTCGCGACTGTCGCCGCAGCCGCCGCCGCGGCGCGCGGAGCTGGCGCGGCTGTTGCGCTCTCCGCGGGTGCAGCCGCCGCAGCGGATGCTGCTGCGCTGGCGGCCGCCTCAACCACAGCGACCGCTGCTGCCGCCGCGTCGCATAACTCGTTCGTCGGCGTGGGTCCTGGCGCTGCGGACTTTGGCTGTCCCGAGACGGCGTCATTTTCGCCCAAACATGGGGAAAGCCTCGGAACTTCCATTTCTCTCTTCTCTCCCTTTTCTCCGAAACAACCAAGTCATTGCGCCTCCGCTGGCGCGGCTCCTTCCCCCTCGCCCTTTCCCCCAAGTCACTCCCCGCACAGTCCCCGCGACCACCGCCCCCCCTCCCTCTTTCCGCCGCTCTCCCCGCTGTCTTCCGCCTCCCCCTTCACTCCTTTCGCCCTGGGCCATTCTCCGCAAACCGCGCAGGCTTCCTCCGCCGCCGCCGCACTGCCCATGCTCGCGCGCGCGACGAGCCTCGGCAGCGCAATGGCCGCGAATGTCAGCAGCTATTTCCGCGCATCCACCCCCGCGGCTAGCTTTTTCTCCGCCGCTTCTGGCGGCGCGTCTGCTGCAGCCCCACCTGCCGCCACGGCGGCGCCTTCTCCCCGCGGGAAATTGGCGGCGGCGGCGTTTTCTAGCCGAAATGCGCGCAACAACCATGCGCTCGATGCGGAAGCGGCGGCTTATCATCGCGGCAGCCGGGGCTCCACTCCCCGCGCCCCACCGTCTCGAGAAAGCCCGTCGCGCCAAGGGCTACTATTTAGTCCGAGATTAGTTGGCGACGCCGTAGGGGCCACGGACGTGCGAGGGGCGTCTCGTGTAGAGGTCGAGATAGCGGGGGAGGTGGAGGGGAAGGGGGATGGGGATGACGAAGGGGAGGAGGCGGAGAGGGAGGACGAGGAGAGCTGGGCAGCCTCCGCCACTCTGCAAGCGGAACTCCGCGCGGTAGTGGGCGCGGACGGTCCTTGCGCCATTGCGCGCCAAGATTCCTTCCGGCGCGGCGGACTCGGTTCCATGGCGGGCGGAGGGACTGCGGGTGCCGGGGTGGCGGTAGCGCCGCCGCTCTCCCCCGTGTCTCCCGCGCCCACCCCACGCGGCGGGGCTCCCGCGGCGTTGGCGCAGACGCCCCGCTCCGCGCGGGAGGCGCGCATGCGGCTGCTGCAGGCGCAGCTGGAGCTGCTGGAGACGAGCAAGGCGGTCTCCGCGCTAAAATGCGCGCGCCACGTCGTGCAGATGCCCGGACACGGCGCGGGGGTTGGCGGAAACGGCGGAAATGGCGACAGCAGCAGCAGTTGCGCCAGTAGTCCGCGGTCCAGCGATTCTTACATGAGCCACGGAGCGGAAGGCGCGGAAAGCCCCTCGTCGGAGCGTAGCTTCAGCTTTGCGGAGATGAGCCCTCGGGAAGACGACTTGCCGCATGTGGCGCAACTGCAGCAGCAGCAGGAGGAGCATCACCATTATCAGCAGCAGCAGAAGCAGCGGCCGTTCTTTGACCTTTCTTCGCCTGTGGAAGGAGCGGGCCTCTCCCCTCCGTCCCCCTGTCAGCAGCAGTTTCCGCGCCAGCCACGGAGAGTAAGGGGCTCGTTACAGGAACGGAGAACTGACGGCAGCTCCACCGGTACCAGCAGTAGCATCGGCAGCAGCAGCAGCAGCAGCAGCAGCAGCAGCAGCAGCAGCAGCAGCAGCAGCAGCAGCAGCAGCAGCAGCAGCAGCAGCAGCAGCAGCAGCACTGGCAGCAGCGCCAGCAACGGGGGGAGCAAATCGAGGAGTTGGAGAAACGGCAGCAAAAGCGCTGGTAGTAGGCATGTGGCATGGCAATGCGCAGACACAGATGCGGCTGCTGTTGTTGCTGCTGCTGCTGCTGCTAGGGCAGTGCAGCTGGCAGCGCAGGTTCCTGGCAGCAGCCCTGCAAGGGTGACTCTACGAGATTTGACAAGAGCGGAGGAGGTTCGTTCGCCAAGGGGAGGAGGAGGAGGCGTAGGAGGAGGAAGGGGAAGAGGAGGAGCCAGGGTGACCCCCCCGAGCGGCACACCCCCGTGCGGTGGCGGCGGCACCAGCAGCTCACCCCATGCGGCCACCTCGCCACGCGTCGTCAGCACCACCTCAGTTTCTCACACGAAGACCTCACCGCAAGCAGCAACGGCCACCTCCTCCTCCCCTCATCGGCGCCCTTCGCCAGTGACAGCAGCGTTCTCGTTCCAGCTGACCCCTAACACCCGTGGTGCTCCCGCCCCCTTCCTCTCCTCTTCCTCCTCTTCCTTTTCTCCCACCGCCACCAGCAGCAGCAGCAGCAACAGCGGCGCAGCCTTCGCCTGCTCCTCGTCCCCCGGCTCCTCATCCTCCTCCTCCTCCTTCGCCTCCTCTTCCTCCTCATTCTGGCCGCCGCGCAGCGCGTTGCGTGCTCCCCTGGGCGCGCTGGAGCGCGACGAAGCGAGCGCCAGGGAAATGCAGGGCCGAGCGCCGCTGCTGCCTGTGTGCAAGTCCGCAGGAGGCGCGTACACAGTCAAAAGGTGGGATGGGGATGAGCTCGATCTGGGGGAGCGTGGTGTGGAGAAGTGGCAAGAGATGGGGCGCGTGGAAGGGCTAGGAGGAAGTAGAATAAACAGGGAGGGTGCAGGAGGGTTGTGGGGAGGAGATTCGCGGAGTGGGCCGGCCTGTGGGCCCCGGGGTTTTGGCCGTTTGGTTCGCAGTGGCAGCAATGTTGGTAGCAGCAGCAGTGGGGAGGGTAGCATCACAGACAGTGGTGGCCGCAGTGGTGGTGGCAGCAGCAAGCTGTGGGAGACACTGCGCAGGAACGCGCCTCTCCTTGGCTTGAAGATCCCCTAGCATGTTTCCTTCATCCCTCCAGCAGTGCTGCTTGCTCCTCTCCTGCTCCTCTCCACCGCCTCATCATGCCTCAGGGCTCAGTGCCTCAACCTAAGCGCTCTGTGCGTGAACCTCAGTGCTCAGTGCACAAGCAGCACTGAGCTCTCAGCCCAGCCCTCCACCTTCTGGCTCAAGCTGTTCGCTTTGCTATAACCCCTCCTGCCGCAGTAGGCTCTACCTTGTCTGTATGTCACAAGTAAGCATCACGCAATGCTTTCGAAGGAACCGCAAATGTAGCAACTATTGATTCACTCATACATCTGTCCCCTGTTACTTAAAGACCTGTACTCAATATTGTGAGGATATGTGTTGGTATCAAAACTTCTAACCCACATCGCAGCCCAGACCGTTTGCTCACTGCCAGCCAATAGCTGAAACGTCTTAACACTCATTCCTGCCTACCTTTCCACTCTACCTAATCGTAAAGATTGATTGACCTACTACCAGTACAACAACGCACCCCTTCCTGACTACTGGAGAAACACAATCTCAATCCAGGATTTAGGGTACCGTGTATGTAAGATGCTGCTCCTGCGGCAGCCAACCTGGACAGCGAAGTGCCTTGCCGCTCGCTGTGACTGGAACTCATCAATGTCTCTCTCAGCCACCACAGCCGCCACAGCCGCCACAGCCGCCACAGCCGCCACAGCCGCCACAGCAGCCTCAGCCGCCTCGGCAGCCACAGCCGCCACAGCCGCCACTGCAGCACAGCAGCCACAGCCGCCACAGCAGCCACAGCCACCACAGCCGCCACAGCCGCCACAGCCGCTTACAGCCGCCACAGCCGCCACAGCAACCGCAACTCCCTGGATAAAGCACCACAGGTACTACAACCACAATGCTGAATCGGGGGATGGGGCACTGGAAGTGCTGCCATCATCGAAATTCCACAGCAGCTGCACACTCCCACTTAGGGCTGCTGCACCCGGCCCCCCCCCTCCTACTCCTCCCCCCCCATTCCACACAAGCCTGCTGCCCCAGCTCTCTCCTCCTCCATTCCCCACAAGGAAACACCGAAGCCACAACCCACGCCTCCCAACACCCATGAAAGCGGTAAGCGAGGCAACCGGAACCTCAAAACTCCGCCCATGCCCAACACCCTGTACCCCATACCCTCCCCTCAACTTCCATCTTCCAGGTGGGGCTGCTGCTGCTGCTGCTGCTGCCACCGCTGCCCCGGTTGCCCCAGCTGCCCCAGGGTCCGTCCTCCTGGAGAATCTACTCCTCCAAACAACAAGATCACCTCGTCACCTCTGAGTCGACTCAAAAGTCTCCCCTGCTGTCCCAGTGCCCGTCCCTCTCTTCTCTCCTTCGGGAAACCCCTGCCGAACTGCCAGAGTCCAGCGCAGATCCAGCTGGGGTGCAGTGCAGTGCAGTGCAGTGCGGTGCGGTGCGGTGCAATGGGCGTGCAGTGGGTCTAAGAACACCTCATTTCTTTGCCTTGGCGAAGCGCAGGCACCGGTACTTCTCCCCACTCACTGTGATCTCCAGCGCTCCATCCTGCAGAGCAATGCCATGCACCGGAAAAATGGTGGTCAGGGAGTGAGCAGAAAAGGGTGGAGAGGAAAATCCCTAATTCTCTCTCCCTCTCGACCTTTCTCTCCCGCGCAAGCTCTCTTCACCTCTCAACTTCTCTCAAAGTCTCTCTCAAAGCTCTCTCCCCTCTCAAAGTCTCTCTCCCTCGCTCAATCTCCCCCTCTCCCCCTATTTCCCCCTCGCAGCCGTGCCTGGTTCTCCTGGTTCTCCTGGTTCGCCTGGTTCTCCTGGTTCGCCTGGTTCCTCTGGTTCCTCTGGTTCTCCCGGTTTGACGCTGTGAGCATGCGATTCTCTTTCTCTCTCTCCATCCCTCATCCCTCATCTCTCATCTCTCATCCCTCTCCATTTCTCTCTCCCTACCTCTCCCCTTTTCCTCTAACTCCATCCCTCTCTCCGCCTCTCCCCCGCACCTGGTTCTCCTGGTTCGACGCCGTCCCCATGAGCATGCGCTTCTCCTTCTCCAGGTTCTCCCGCTCCGCGCGCAGCCGCGCCTCCTGCTTCACAATCTCCGCCTGCCCTTGCGCGTGCGCGGAACAGACGGGAGGGGGAGCGGGGGGGGGATGGGTGGAGAGAAGAAGAGGGATGAGAAATCGGGAGAAACGAACGGTAACTGCGAAAGAGGGGGAGAGGGGAGAGAGCGCGAAGGAAAGGGCAAGCGGGCGGGCGGGCGGGAGGGCAGGAGGGGAGGTGAGAGCGGGAGGAAGGGAAAGAACACCGCTCGACTCAACAGCAGAGTCCGAGCGCACCATACAGCAGCCGTGTCCGAGCGCACCATACAGCAGCCGTGTCTGAGCGCACCATACAGCAGCCTTGTCCGAGCGTAACACACACCAACGGCGTACGAGCCAACCTCTCTCCGCGTGAGCTCGGCTTTCCACGCAGCCTCCCGCTCGGCCACCTCCCGCTCTCGCACTCCTTGACTTGAGCCCGCAGTCCTGAATGCCCGCTACCTTCGAGGCGTTTAGAAATTAGAAACAGGGGCCTACCTCGCTTCGCGTGAGCTCCGTTTTCCAGGCCGCTTCCCGCTCCGCCACCCCCCGCTCCCTTTCCTCCAGGTACTGCTTCATCTCGCGCGCCTTGAGCACGCGGTCCTGGATGTCCGCCTCCATGCCTCGCTGCTTCGAGACGTGCCTCAAAAAGCACAAAGCCCCAAAAGAGCCTAAGGACATGAGAGCCTAAGAGCCTACCTCTCTCCGCGTGAGCTCGGCTTTCCAGGCCGCTTCCCGCTCCGCCACCTCCCGCTCCCTCTCCTCCAGGTACTGCTTCATCTCGCGCTCCTTGAGCACGCGGTCCTGGATGTCCGCCTCCATGGCCACGCGCAGCTCCTTCACGAAATTCTCCACCACCTCCTTGATGCGCATCGACATGCCGCCTCCCTACTCCGCCGAGCCTCCTCCTCCGCCGGGCCTCCTCCTCCGCCGGGTCTCCTCCTCCGCCGAGCTTCCTCCGCCGTGCCTCCTCCTCCGCCGGGCCTCCTTCGTACCTCCTCTGGGTGAGGCTCTGCGGGTGAGACCAGACTGACTTTGCTACGGTGTGACTTGCGGAAGGATGAACGCGCTGGGTTGGAATTCAGGGACGGTGAGAAGTATCAGTGCTGCTTTAGACCGACGATCGTCGCCGGCCGCTTCGTCGCTCTAGCTAGCTAACGCACTTGTGGGCGAGTGCGTGCAGTGGTGCGGTCTGTGACTGTGACCCTAGCGGATCCGACATCAGCTATAACCGTCGAGAACGCCATAGACTGATGCTTTTATCGCGGATTTCGTAGTTGCGAAGCCATGACGCGGATCCAGAGGAAGGTTGTGAAACCGTCGAGAACGTCTAGAGAAAGCGAGGAGGAGAGAAAGCGAGGCGGAGAGAAAGCGATGCGGAGAGAAAGGGAGGAGGAGAGAACGAGAGAACGAGAGATCGAGAGAACGAGAGGGAGAATCTGAGACCTCCTGAATTCGATGCGGATCCAACGCCCAGGAGAGAGACGCTGGTACGAGGATTCCTCGAGGAATCGACACAAGCAACCCGTAGCGTACTAACAGTGGCGGGGGGCACCGTAACGCGCGTAACGCGGGAGCTCACACACAGCCTGCGCGTGGATCGATCAGCCTCGCAATAGCAGTGAATAGGCTATTAGAGTTTCCGATTGGTGTGGGTCCGGAAGATACCTGCACACTAGTAACGGATCTTACGGCGAGTGCTTTTATTGAGCACACTACCAAGCCGCTCCCGATTTCTTGGAGAGCACGCCAAGCGTTGTCATCAAGCCAGACACAGAACCAGAAGAATCTGTTGGCCTGGTGGTTGTGTGGCTGTTAGCAGCATGATACACAA
>BQMB01001180.1:0-120801 GCA_027943415.1 Closterium sp. NIES-67 | reverse complement strand
GGAATTCACAAACTGTGTTGTTTAGTCTCTAGTTTTTTTACTTCCCGCCCGTGCTAGCATTGGGGAAGTAATAGATAGAAGTCCTATTTTTCGATAGCAATAAAAAAGACAAGAAAAGATGGGAAACAAATGATCAACATTTGTTTTCTATTAGTTCCTTGGTTTGTAATTTGGGGGTCAATTGAAAATACGTGCACATATTTTCAATCTTTAGGTTGGTAGATCACAATACACCCTTTTCCTACTAGCACTGGGGTGGGGATAGCTCGTTTTTGTTATCCAGAAAAACAAAGAAAACACAAAAAAACATAGTTATATAAATAAATAAGGTCCATAGATTTGTCTACCAAAAAATCAGCTATGATATTACACCTATGGTGTATTCTGTGATATACCTGTGAGGTGTATATTACGTTTCTTACGGAATTACAAAAATTTATATCTAGTTTTTTTAGATTAGAAAATTACGTTGAAAAAAAAAACTTCTTTGATCGATTGCAAGAGGTTGCTTCGTAAAAGAGAGAGAGAGAGAGAGAGAGAGAGAGAGAGAGAGAGAGAGAGAGAGAGAGAGAGAGAGAGAGAGAGAGAGAGAGAGAGAGAGAGAGAGAGAGAGTAAAAAGTGGTGCATGGCACATCTGACTTTGGCTGGCGGGAAAACGCAAAACCTTAAGTTGTCGCTCTACTGGTCTCGCGAGATTCGAGAGACCAGTAATTACGGAATGCTAAGGTGTACAACCCCCCTAAAACGAAAAACGTGGGCACTTATTGTCACGACGTGCACGAAATGATTGTGCGGTCCAAACCAGTCCATAAATGTGTCGTCGTTGTTTGTCGTAATCCTCCTTTCCGGACCCTGCACATGCGGTCCAAACCAGTTGCCTAGAAAACATGTAGTGGCCTCGTCACATCAAAACGAAAACAGGTACAGTAGGGGCGGTCGACCGTTTTGAGTAACGGGGGAATACCATGCATCACTCACAAAATGGGTCTACCGTTTTGAACCATCCTCGATTTCCGTCAAAGCGGTTGATTTTCTCCAGGCACCCTTACCATTAAGCAGCACTACTGCAATGTCTTGTCATTATCAGATTGGTGTATATACAGTATAAATATGGTGTATGGGCATGTATAAAAAATGGTATTTCCGTATCCCGAGTCATAATTAGTAAGGTGTACACTGCTATAACGGTGTTGCCGCACAGCTCTACCACGACATTCAAATCGCGGCACCCAAATGTGGTCTCCTGACGAGCCGCATGCATTCTGCCCGCCTTGGGGTTTCATGCCTACATCTCGGCGCTTCGCGCCAATTTACAAACCACACGCCTCAGCTCTGCCGAGCCTCGTCCGTGTGTTCGAGGACTAGCTATATCTAGACTCCCGGTTGTTTTGATGTTGCCTCATTGTATTGTTTCCTCACTATTCAACTATTCGATACAAGCTCTTTGCGCTTCAGTATACATGGCCATCGGAGACAATGATTTTCAGCATTGCGCTCTGGTTGTGCTACAATACCAACACTTAAGAAGGTTGACGCCTTGTGCTTACTGCATATCCACGGCCCTGGTAATATTAATCGATAATTGTCAACATACACATATTGTTATATACAGTGGCGGAAACAATTGCCCGGATGTTTGGCGATAGTAACATATCGCTATGCCAGACATGTTTCGAATATTGTAACACCAATTTTTTCTCGGCCTGTTACAAGGTCGTAGTGTTGTGTTTCCACCGTAAAAAGGTTGGCGCGATTGTCACTCATCCAATTTGCGGGGATGAGATTTACGCATCGACAGTCGATCCGGATAGTTCATACCGAGCGACAGTCTAGATCTACTTTCACTCGCCACTTAGAGTACACACTGTTTCTCGCAATAGCCGTTAGTTTAGGAGTAAGGCCGGAAGCGAACTTACTACTGCATCACGATGAAGCCGGTAGATGAGAAGAAGCGAGCGCGTATCTTAAGCATGTTGCGCAAGGGGCAGTAGACTAGGAAAATAGCCAAGGAGCTTGGCATAGGCAAAAGTACCATGCATGATTACAGGCTGAAGGTGATTGCCGAGACTAGTCGCGATGAGGTGCGACCCACGATGCCCACGGCCGGTCGCCCACACTTAATCACAACTCGCCTTCAGCATGGAATAGTTCGTGCGATTACCAGCGGGGAGGCAAAAACCGGTGTAGACGCCGCGAAGATGTTAGAGGAGAAGCATGATCTGGCTGTAGACTCGAGGCCAGTTAGGAACTCGTTACGATCCGCTGGGCTAGACGCAATGCAGCAGCCCAAGAAGCCCAGGCTCTCTACGAAAAACATCAGAGATCGGCTAGATTTTGCGAGGTCACATGCCGACTGGACGATGGAAGACTGGAAGCGCTTGATTTGGTCCGATGAAACGAAGATTAATCGTTTCTGCTGTGACGGACGTGCGTACGCCTGGATTCGCGAGAGCAGCAGTCTTCGGAGCCACCAGATCCAGCAGACAGTTAAGCATGGGGTCGGCTCTGTGATGGTGTGGGGCTGCATGACGTATGAGGGGGTGGGGTTCATGTGCAAGATCGATGGAAGGATGGATGGGCCGCTGTATCGTAGCACCTTGCAAGACGAACTCTCTCAGACCATCGAGTTCTACAAGCTCCCCCCCTCAGAGGTCATATTCTAGCATGACAATGATCCCAAGCACAAGTCACGTCTGGTGCAAGACTGGCTTGGGGAGCAAGAGTATGCGGTGCTGGAATGGCCCTCGTCCTCTCTGGACCTTAACCCGATATAACACTTGTGGGACCACTTGAAAAGGGAGATGGCGAAGTACGAAAAGCCTCCCACAGAAATGTTGGAGCTGTGGGAGAGGGTGCAGAAGGAATGGGACAAGATTCCTCAGGAAGTGTGCTCAAACCTCATCGACAGTATGCTTAGGAGGATCAAGGCGGTGATTCGCGCAAAGGGACGCTGGACTAGGTACTAGTTTTGCTAGTTTCTAGTTTGTTTCCTGTCTTCGGTAAAAATTGTCAGGATATTGTTGAAGGACCATGTACTATACTACTTTGGTTTTAGGAGACTTGCTTGAGTGTCTAACTGCTCTTCTCAACAAGTATGGCCACCATAGATTAAGGCTTAATGTTTACAAAGGTCAGCTCATCAAAATGCAAAAACATGCTAAACATCCTGACAAAATTTTCCGTCACTGTATACATATCTAGTTAGAGTAAATATGTTTGTTATATAAAGTATAGCTGTGTCAGCTCTTAGAGGGGATAACACTCTACTTGTATCTCCCCTCCCCTCTGCTAGTCACAATCTTTTCGCACTATTCTAACATGGTGCTGTATAGTGCTAGGTTAGATTTTCCGCATCTCACGCTTCCGCCCGTCGTGTACCAAAAGTTTATTTCCCGCACCTCGGGCTAGGTCCCTGTCGGAGAACCACCGAACCTGTCTGGAAAACCCCTCACCCCTGTCTCATAACACTCTCTTCCTTCAAGCTCCGTCCACGCTCTGCCTCTGCCCAGTGCGCTTCTGTGAGTTGCCCATTACTGTGGGCAACATCTCTTTCAGATACCTGGCTCGTGCCGCTGCCAGTGCTGCCCACTTCTCTTCGTCTCCTGCGGTCACCACATCTGTCAGTAGCTTAGGAGTGTCCACTGGCAAGATCAGCTCCTTGCCAAACAGTAGCCAATACGGGGACATGTCCTTCAGTGCGGCTTGCTTTGTGAAGCGATATCCGGCGGCTACCCACTGCAGCTCTTCATCCCAGCTTCGCGTCTGTGCCTCACCATACGCGCGGAGTCCACGTTTCAGCGTCTGAACCATACGTTATGTTAACCCATCACTCTGAGGGTGATACTTGGAGGTCCTCCGGTGCACTGTTCCCACGTGCTGGAGTAGTTGGTCGAACGCCCCCAGGAACTCGGTCCCTTGGTCTGTCAGCACTTCTCCACATGCCTCGAACCGGGCCAGCACTTGATCAGTGAACGCCTCTGCTATTAGGGCCGAGCTCTTACTCCGGATGGCATGCACTTCCACCCACTTGGTAACGTGCTCCATCATCACTAAGATATACTTCTTCCCCTTCTTGCTCATTGGCCATGTCCAGTGACCACCTAAAGCACACATTCACAATGGGCAAAGTCTGCAACTCCTTCCGTGCCTGCTCCGGATTGGCCTTGTTTTGGCTACACTCCGCGCATGCCCTCACTATCTCCTTCACTTGCTTGCGCATCCTGGCCCACCAGTACTGGCCTGCCACGAGGTGCCATGTCCTCTCATGCCCATAATGCCCTAGCTTCTTGTGCACCCATGACACCAACTCTTCTCGCTCTGCCGGTCTAGGTACCAGTTTCCACCCCTCATACGTACGCACTTGTAGCTGCTCTTCGTACCACCGATAGTGTTCCCCCCTGTTCTGCGCTCGCTCACTCACCACTTCATCCTCTCCCGTCTCCCCCTTTATCCAGCCCAGCGCATCCTCATCACCCCACACATTGCCTGGCCCTCTGTCTCCGCGTGCTGCCCCCACCTTCTCCATTTCTCGAGCCAACACCACTAGGCAAGCCACCACTTCAGCCGGGGACGGACTCCTTGACAATCCATCCGCATGCTGACCGGTGCTATATCGTGAACTCGTACTCCTGAAGCCGCATGGCCCAGCGCGCGTTTCGCGCGGACATGGTCTGATTGGTCACCAGCCATGTCAGTGGCTTGTGGTCAGTCACCGGAGTGAACGGTCTCCCTTGCAGGTACACCCGAAAGTGGTGTACTGCCAATACCGCCGCTAGGGCTTCGCCTTCATAGGAACTGTAATTAGCCTCTGTGGGGTTGCAGCTGCGGCTTGCAAATGCCACTACATGCTCTCCTGCCTCTCCATTCTGACTCAGGACCGCCCCCATGCTGGCGCTGCTCCAGTCAGTGCACAGAATGAAGGGTCCCTTCTTCTTAGGTAATTCCAGCACCGGCCCGTTCTTCACAGCTTCCAGCAGATCCTTCAGTGCTGCTACTTCTTGGTCTCCCCACTCCCATGCTCTGTCCTCTCTGAGTAGCCGGTTTAGCGGCCCTGCCCTCTTGCTGAAGTTCGCCACAAACTTTCGGTAGTAATTCAGGAACCCCAGTATTGTCCGGAGTGTGCTCTTGTATTTCGGGGCTGCTAACTTGTCGAGGATGGCCACTTTCGCTTACTGAATCGCCATCCTGCCCCCAGCCACCTCGATGCCGAGGTACTGCACTGTCCGGCTCCCGAACCTACACTTGCCAGGATGGCATGTGAGACCCGCCTCTTCGATCGCCGTCAGTACTTTTCCCACGTCCCTCATGTACTCCTCGGCACTGCCGCTGAAGACTACAACGTCGTCTATGTAGCAAGCAGCATTCTCGATCCCCACCAGCACTCCATCCATAATCTGTTGGAATACAGCGGAGGCGTTCTGCAGCCCAAAGGGCATGTACATCTATTCGTACAGCCCGTCCACTCCATGGAACACAGACTTGCAACAGTCTTGCTCTTTGATCCTGATCTGGTTAAAGCCTTGCCGCAGGTCCAGGGTCGAGACCATCCAGCCTCGTGCCAGCCGGTCGAAGATTTCCTCCGCCGCAGAATCGAGTAGCAGTCGGGAATTGTCACCTTATTCAGGCTGCAGGGTCTCCCCCCGGCCAGATCCTTCCTGGTAACCACCACCGTCGCTACTGCATATGCTGATTGTGATTTCCTGATCAGTCCCGCCTCCTCTAGCTCCCTGTAGTTTTCCTTGCAGATGTCTTCCTCCGCCAGACTCATCCTCCGCTTCCTCTGGTACGTCGGTACGTCTGTTGTCATCATTATCGCCAGTTCTCCTTTCTTGCACTTGCCCAACTCCTTCATGCTGTAGGCGAAGGCCTTCCGGTGCTCCTCCAACAGGTTCCACATCTACTCTAGCTCCTCCCCTTGTAGCCCATCGCCCAGCTCCCACAGCATCTCCTTCTCAGGTGCCGCGCCCTGTTCGCTCGCCCCCGCCATGAGGGCATAGGTGGGGAGCACACTCCAGTAGTTTCCTTTCAACGCCCGGCTGCATATGACTGGCCCTGCCGGTGGCCATCCCTCCTTCACGATTTGCTGCTCTCCCGACTCCAGCTCAGCCCGCCACTCTTTCTCCACTTCCCATTTCGCCTGTTCCTCCCGATTCCAGCTGGCTGTGGCTTCTCTGATGTCCACACGTTTCTCCATCTGCAGCCTGGTGAGTTGCACGTGGATCGTGTGGAACAGCCAGGAGACCGCCTGCACGTCCATAGCCCTGGCCCTCATCCACTCCTCCAACCCTTCCACTGCAGTCGCTCTCGGCACCATCCCCATTGCCAGCTCCCTCTCCAACGCCGTCGGCTCCTCCCAACTCTTCTTCACGTGGTCATAGACCTTGCCCGGGCCAGGGACGCCCCTCCTTTCCATCTTGAACCTGTTCACTGCGCCGTAGGCCACCAAGGTTGGCCACGCCTCCCTCGGCATTCCTGGCTCGTTGCATGGGTATTGTGCTGGGTGGTCGGTGAGGCGCACATCGGCGGCTGTTCGGTTCGGCTCCAGAATCTGGTCCACGGTTCTTGCCACTGGACCTGACCACCTTCGTCAACTCCCACTGTGCCCTTTCGACCGTCATTCCATTGGTCCAGTAGCACCGCGTCCAGTGACCCTGAATGCGCTGCGTCAAAGGCAACCCCTGGTCCAAGCTCTGCCACCACCCTAGCGTGCGTCCTGCGCACCGGCTCCCTTGGATCCGTCGCCACGTCCAGGTTCTCCAGCAAGTTCAGGTAATCTCCCTGCTTGCGTCGCAACTGCTTCATTATACGCATCAGGTCTTCAAAGAGCGTACGTGGTCAGATCTCAGGACAGCGCATCCCTCCTTCCTCCAGCGGTAGCGTATGTTACCGCCGCAACTATCCAACTGCATCAGATAGTTTCGCAGCTCTGCTCCTTCTCCCGCCAGGCCGAGAAGCAGTCCGGCTCCTTCATCTCGGGTGCACTGCCGATCTTGGGTCCGACTCCTCTCACTTCTACCGGCATGCCGACCAGATCTCCATCGCTTGCCTGCCGCACCACCATCATGCCGCTTGCCGGCTGCTCCCCATGAGTTCGCCGCGATGCAGGCTCGAGCGTCGGTCCTCCTCTCTGGGTCGTGAAGCCCCCCCCCTGTACGATCCACGCCACCTACCGCACTTGTGTAGTCCCCGTGACTACTGCGCCGCGGTGGCGCCTGGTACACGTTGGCTCCACTCGTCACCGACTCGTGACGCTCCGATCCTGCTCCGCCGCTGCCTTCCGGCTGCGATCGCCACGGTGGCGAGGACGCTCTAGCTCCGTCCGAGTTGGTCCGCTGATGGCGATTCCCTGATCGTAACGACAATGTCATCGGCTTGCAGCTCGTGTGTTTGTTGAAAAGCCCACTGCCCCTGACAGGCTCCTAAGCCATTCAGACTAGGTGCATGCTTACTCAACTGTCACCCGCGCTTGTACGGCACTCGTTTGGGTTAACAAGTACTTTTTATCGAGAAGCAAGAAACAAAGACACGAGCTGAGCTCACCTAGGCTACGACTAGTGCTATAAACTTGAGTGCCATAGCCTAGCTAAGAGAGTCAGCGAGCAGGTGGCCCTTCAGATTCACAACCTTCCTGCTCTACAAGCACACTATGTACAAGCAGACCATGCATGCATGCCCATTCCTGTACAAGCACTGTTCCATGCCAGTTTGTGCCGCTCCGCCTCAGCAAGCCCACATGGTGCCCTCGCCACGTCCCCATCCCCCCCTTTTTGATGTGCCTCTGCTCTGGAATCCTCGGTTCCGCCAATTGGCTCCCCTCAGCCGCATCCGCACTGCAAGCCCACCGCTCCTGAGTCCGACACCTCACTAGCCCCAATCTGGCGCATTCTTATATGTGCATTGCAATTACAATAATGCGACATCCCCTCCCACCCTCCCCCTAGCGTTCGCTCGTTCCGTATGCCACCCAGTCGGCCAGCGCGATAGCTAACTCGCTCGCCAACTAGCTAGCACGCCAGCCAACAAGCCAGCTCGTCAGCGCTAGCTGCACCAGCCTGCCCGCCCGCCCTTAGCCTGCCATTTCGTGCTCCTGGCTGGCCGCCACCGCCCAATAGCCACCCCGCAGCCGCCGTTCAGCTGCCAGCCAGCTTGCCACTGGCTCACCGCCGCCTGCTTGCCAGCCAGCAGCCACGCCACCGCCACCACCAGCCAGCTTGCCATTGGCTCGATCGCCACCTGCTAGCCAGCCAGCAGCCGCCTCGCAGCCACAGCCAGCCAGCTCGCCAATGCGAACTTGCTAGCGCCAGCTCGCCAGCGCCAGCCAGCTCGCCGCTCGCCAGCACCAGCTCGCCAGTGCCAGCTCGCTAGTGCCAGCCAGCTCGCTCGCTTGCCAGCGCCAGCAGCCAGCACCAGCTAGCTCGCCAGCACCAGCTAGCTTGCCAGCTTGCTGGCTCACCAGCGCCACCAGTGCCAGCAGCAAGCAGCCAGCGCCAGCCGCCAGCCGCCAACAGCGCACTGCTAGCAGCCAGCAACCAGCGCTGGTTGTTGCTGACAGCTACCACTGCCACAGCTACTGATGCCCGCTGCCGCCCGCTGCCGCCTTTTACAGCCCACTGTTGCTGCAGCTGCCACTACCGCAGCCACTGCTGTAGCCATTGGCGCCGCTGCCCTTGCAGCCCCCACTGCCCCCACTGCCCTTGCAGTTGCCACTGCCGCCGCTGCCCTTGAACCTGCCGCTGCCGCCGCTGCCCTTGCAGCCACCACTGCCGCTACTGCCTGTGCAGCTGCCGCTGCCGCCGCTGCCCTTGCAGCCGCCACTGCCACCGCTGCCCTTGCAGCTGCCGCTGCCGCCACTGCCCTTGCAGCCGCCATTGTCACCGCTGCCCTTGCAGCTGCCACTAGCATCGCTGCCGCTACAGCCGCCACTGCCTCTGCAGCCGCAGCTACCGCTCCTATCGCCACTGTTGTTGCCAACCGTTTGCTTCGGCCTCTAGCAACCGGCCTCCAGCCGCTAACACCAGTCGCCACCTGCCAACAGCCGACCGCCAGCTCCAGCTGCCACTGGCGACCAGCCGCCGACCCCCAGCCATCAGCCGCCAGCTGCCACCACTCACGGCCAGCCGCCGACCACCAGTCGCCAGCAGTAGTCGGCCGCTAGTCGCCAGTCGGCTGCCAGCCTCGCGAGCCCCCTGTGCCCTGTGGACTATCATTTGCCCTATGTCGCCAGTCCTACTTAGTGCTAGCTAGCCACTCGGCGTGCTGCTCCTAGTAGCTCCTCTTGCACGTACTTCCTCCTAAACCCTTGCAACTCCTAGCCTACCGCAAGCCGCTCACTAGCCGCTGTCCACTCGCATCCAGCACGTTGCCGCCAGCTGGCTCGTAGCCCACTAGCCGCCAGCAGCGCTTGCCAGCTCGCCGCCGGCAGCGCCTGTCAGCTCGCCGCAAGCAGCGCCTGTCAGCTCGCCGCAAGCATCGCCTACCAGCTCGCCGCCAGCAGAGCCTGCCCAGCCACCTGCTAGTTTGCTGCCAGCAGCCTCTGCCCGCAGCTACCAGCTCGCCAGCACGCCAGCTCGCTGCTAGCTCGCCTTCTCGATCCCAGCTTGCCGCCTCTGGCTACCAGCCCGCCGCCAGCTAGCTGCCACTGCCGTCTTACTCTCACTAGCTACTGCTACTGGCTGCGTACCGCTAGCCGCTGCTGTTGCGAGCCTCCTGCTCGCTACCACCGCTCCAGCCACAGCCGTCACTGTTACTACTACCACTTTACCCAATCTTTGCTCCATGCTTGTAACCCCCGAGGGCAACCCCCGCGTTCTTATGTTATGGCGGTGTCGGGGCCTTAGGCAACCCCGTGGATACAGGCCATGGAGGTTAAGTTGCCATCCTACAGATCCACAGGCACTTCCGTCCGCGCAGTTCCCCCGCCTAGGGAAAATGTAGTCGATGGCATGTGGATCTACAGGGTGAAGCGCACACCTAGAGAGCCGTCGAAGTTCAAGGCGCATTGCATGGCTAGAGGCTTCAGTCAGCAGGAGTGGATTACTTCCAGACCTTCTCCCCTACCCCGAAGATGACTACTCTACAGCGTTCCTGCAGGGTGGTCTGCACGAGCATATCTACATCCGACGCCCACTAGGCTTCTCTGGGTCCTTCCCACCTGGGACCGAGTGGAGCCTGCGTCGGCCTGTCTACAGCCTTCGTCAAGCACCCCGTGAGTGGCACGAAACTCTTCACACCACTCTTGCTGAGCTGCAGTTCTTCCCGTCCTCTGCTGACCCCTCTTTCTTTGTTTGCACCAGCCAGACTCTGTTCGTAAATGATCTTATCTTTGCTACTCCTGACAGAGTCACACTGGCCTCAGTGAAGGCAGAGTTACTTAGGAGACACATCTGTACAGACTTGGGGGAGCTGAGGCACTATCTGAGCTTGTGGTCCATACGCAGAGCCGGTCAAGGCTTGTGGTCCATACGCAGAGCTGGTGGGGTGCCTCATGTATATGAGGTCCTACGCTTAACTAGATCTAGCATACCCTCCCAGTCTCCTCGCTTGCTTTGTTGCGACAGGCAGGCACCGACCAGTCCACTGATCGGCTACCAAGAGGGTACTGCAGTATTTGGCGAGTACATCAGGATTGGGGCTTGTGCTAGGAGGACGAGAGCCAGTGGTGCTCACTGGACACATAGACGCGCCGTTGGCTAGCGATTTGGAGATGCTCAGGTCGTCTCAGGGCTACTGTTTTAGACTTGGTGCTGGTGCCGTCTTGTGGAGGTACACTAGGTCGTCGTCTGTAGCTCAGTCTAGCCGTGAGGCAGAGATCTACGCTGGCGCCATGACCGCTCAAGAGCTCCGCTGGCTGTCGTCCTTACGTAAAAACTTAGGTGAGCAGCCTAGGTCTACGCCGATCCTGTTTGCTGACAACAGAGCCATAATCCTCCTGTGTCAGGAGGCTCGACTTGAGGGCAGGGCGAAGCACATCTAGCTGTGGTACTTCTTGTTGCGTGAGTTGCAGCATTGCGGCCAGGCTCGTGTAGTACAGTTGGCCGCAAAGGCCAACACCGTTGATATCTTCATCAAGGCACTTGCGCATCGTGACCATCAGCGGTTCTGTCCTCGGCTTGGTCTAGTCTCAGTAGCAGCTCCACTCCTTATATCTTGATATATACCTACTTGTACTTGCTGTAATTTACGTGCATGCCTTGGTACACTCGATGACTGGCCTTGTGGCCTCCTGTCTCAATGGTCAGACTAGTAGTGCTGCCTTGAGTTGTCTTCCTACCTTCTCCAGAGGTCAACCTAGTAGTGCTACCCTGGTTCGTTAAACGTTGCCTCTATCTAGGCTAGGGGGCGTGTCAACAAGCATATATTGTTACAGTATATATATATATATATCTAGTTAGAGTAGTTATGTTTTTTATAAAATAGCCTAGCTAGGTCAGCTCTTAGAGGGGATAACACTCTACTTGTATCTCCCCTTCCCTCTTGCTAGTCACAATTTTCTCGCGATATACTAACAAGAATTACATACAGCCACGATTGTGTTCGCAGTGCCAGCGTGCCGAAAGCCGCCCAAAACTTCCACGAAACGGTGGGGCCGTTGTCATCTAACTCCATGACTGTTGAAGAAAGGGTAGCAACACTCGAGGAAGTGCATCTTTCGAACGAGTTGTTTATCAGCATGAGTTGGCGCGTCGATGAGCTGAAACAACGCAAGTTGAATCCGAAATATCTGCACTTCGAAGTCAAATGCACTAGACACGACACAACGCGACCCTGCCAACGAGAAACCGAGGACAACATGAGCAAGTTACTCAACAGCGTTACAAAATACTTGGAGACAATCAGCAGCTACATGCAACTTCACTAAGGCTCGACAAGCAACCCACCGCCGATTATTAGACGAACGGAAGTTGGTGAAGGGGCGAATGTCAACCCGCCGGCCCAAATTACCTCTCCCGCCGGCCTGCAAACTGCGAACATCAACATGGCGCTGGGAATTCTCAAGACTCAGAGGCCACCCACGTTCGACCCAAACCAACGTGACAGTTTGTCTGTCACCGGATGGATTTCCCATCTGAACGTTTTTTACGACTACCATCCATCGTCGAAGATTCGTAGAAGATCCGATACGCTGTCTCCCTGCTACGTGGATCAGCAATGGATTGGTGGTAGCGGATAATACCGTCGAAGGAGCTGGATACAACGCCACGCGTGATCGGGCGTTTTCGCACAACCAATCCCTCGGCATGAGGTTTTTGCGAGATGGACGAGTACAATACGTGGCAATTGTGGTGCGCGGAAATTTGCCGCCGCTTCAAAACATCAACGCAAGTAGTCAGGCACGCGATCGCCTTCGCACATGGCGCCATCTCGGATCGGTCCTAGACTACACCAGCAACTTCAAGAACCTATGCAACCAGGTCGGCTACATTAACCCTGAAGAAAAGTTTGATAGATACATCGGGGAACTTCGGCTGGATCTTCGCCGAGAATTAAAAGTACGAGAAATCACATATTTGATGGAGGTGCAGAGGGTTGCAGAGTAGTTGGACTTGTTCTATGAACCAAGGACGGGTTTCTACAACGGAAATCGCACTTGGGGACCAATCGAGCATGCCAGTGAACACACTGTTACAACCACGAACTCAGCAGTTACTGTCTTCAAGGGTCGTTGTTTCTAGTGTAACAGGCTGGGACACCGCAAGTCGGAATGCCCAGAGGAGCGGAAGAAGCAGGATAATGGGCAAGGAAGTTCCAGCAATCAGGAAAACGCTTACTATCAGTAGTTAACGAGCCTACTACTAATGGAACATGCTCGCCCGTGACCGATGACCCTCATCAAGTTCTAGTATCGATACATGGGATCGACCAAACCCAGTCGAATAAGGAGGGTGCAGTGGTGGATTACCCTATCTATTTAGAGGGTAGGGTTCAAGGGAAAAATAAAATAAAATCTTCATGGATGGAAGTGCCAGCCACAGTCTCAACAACCTTGCCACGGCAAAAAGAATGAAGTTACTCCTGGATATGTGTCTACCGGAGATCGACGCAGACTAGTCGACGGGACCCCATCAGCAATAAAAGACCCGGCGGAAAAGATTAGGGTAAGGTGTGGAGCTGACTTCAATTTTTTTATAGGGATGCTAGCAACTGTACTCGACGGCTTCGACATGCTATTGGGACAGGATTGGCTGCGACAATTCAACCCCAGGGTGGATTGGACGTCTGGCAGCTGTTCCTTGAAAATAGACGACAGCAATGTAGTGTTACCAGAATGGGCGAAGGGGATCACAGGGGGAGTGACGCATGTGAACTCTGTGGTGATAAAACGAGTGGTCGCACAGGGAGCAAAAGTCTTTGTTGTAGTCGTCCACGCAGTCGATGTGGCATCGCAGTCGTCCGATTTAGAGAAGCTGACAACAACAGTGCTGGCCGACCTCGTGCAGCTAATTTGCAGATTTCCGCAAATATTTCCAGACGACCTGCCCGAGGGGTTACCACCGAAGTGGCCCTTTGTCCATCGAATCAAATTAGAATCGGAGACACAGCCCACAGTTTAGCGGCAATTTCGACTGACACAGCGGGAGTTAAAGGAGTTACGGAAGCAACTGTATAACATACTCAAGAAAAAAATCATTGGCCCAAGCTCATCACCATTTGCCGCCCCCATACTGTGCAACCCCAAGAAGGCCAGAGGGTACGAAATGTGCACAGATTACAGAGCACTGAACTGAGTTACCATCAAGTCACGTTACCCTATCCCTTGCACTGACAAAATGATCGATCAACTTCGCACAGCTCGCTTCATAAAAAAAAAATATACTTACGAGGGGGGTACCACCAAATAAGAGTAGTTGCAGCTGATTGTCACAAGACCGCATTTCGTACTAGGTACAAGACTTTAGGATTTAGGGTTTAGGGTTTACCCTATCCATTCCCTTCAGACTCATGAACGCCCCGACAACTTTTCAAATGACCATGAACCCGATCTTTAGCCCGCTCATAGATAAGTGTGTTATAGTTTACCTAGACGATATCCTGATTTACAGTGAGATCCAAGAGCAGCACTTCAAGGATATCGAAGTAGTTTTCACGCTACTACAGGAGCATCGGCTGCTCACGACATGGTATAAGTGCGAAGGTTTAAAGGATAGGTTAGAAATTTTAGGTCACGTCGTTCTCACTAAGGGCGTCGAAGTGGACCCGCGTAAGATCGAGACAATGCAAGCTTGGCTACTGCCTTCGAACCTGCAGGAGCTGCATTTTTTTTCCCCCTTTTTTCGTGAATTATGTTCGGAGGTTTATCCAGAATATGGCAAGGGTAACTGCACATTTGACCGACCTGCTGCGGAAAGGGACTGAGTATAGATGGGGGGAGAAAGAGCAAGCTGCCTTCTTTGCGCTCAAAACTTTTCCGTGCTCAGCCCCTGTCCTTCGCATCGCCGATCCTCACCGTCCGTTCGAAGTCATCACCGACTCCAGCGACATCGCCATCGGAGCAATACTGTTACAGGACTGCGGTGACGGACTGCAGCCAATCGCGTACAAGTCACGGAAGTTACATCCGCCTGAGCGAAACTATCCGGTACACAACAAGGAGATGCTCGCGATCGTGCACGCCTTCAAAGTGTGGCGGTGTTGCTTGACATGAGTGGACGTGACAGTACGAACAGATCACCGAAGTTTACAGTACATTCGTGCACAGCCTACAAAAAATTTTGGTGGTTGGATTTCATGGAATCTAATTTCTAACACCATCACCTACAAAATAGGTAACCCCCAACATCGCCCATCCAGCATCGTTAACCCCCTTTCTCGCCCATCCGCCCATCGCAATTCAATCATCCTCACCCAGACTTCCATGCTATTAGCAGGCCTATTTACCCACGGGTACTTGACGAACAGATTCTTTACATCGGGTGCATACAAACAGCTCGCAACAGCTAAGGGAGTTTATTATTAAATTCAGGGACTGACCACATCTGGGAACCAGAGTACAGTCAATTACAAGAGTTATTACTACAGGAAGCCCATGATAGTACAGTTTAAGGGCACTTTGGAGTGGAGAAAATACGACAATAGTTGACTAGATATTATTTCTGGCCCGACATGCAAGGGGACGTACAGTGGCATGTGGTTTTGTGCAGAATATGTCAAACCATGAAGTTGTCAAAGCAGAAGCCAGCAGGATAGTTGCAGCCAATTCCACCGCCTGAGCGTGCGTGGCAGCGGGTGACAATGGATTTTGTCATGGGACTGGCTACAATGATGTAACATTTGTCGTCGTCGACAAGCTAACTAAGCTGGATCATCTTGCCGCCCGCAAGAAAAGCATCGCTGCCGAAGAAACTGCATGCCTCTTCATCTCAATCGTCACTTGACTCCACGGAATCCCATCCGCCATCATTTCCGATCGTAACACGAAATTCACCAGCAACTTCTGGCGAAACCTTTGGGACTAGTTTGGCACGCGCCTATACTTCTCCTTCGCCTATCACCCCGAGACTGATGGACAAACCGAACGAGCCAATCAAACGATGGAGCAGATGATTCACGCCACTTGCGATGATGTAGCCAACTAGGAGCAGTGTCTGCCCCTGATTGATTTTGCGTATAACAATGCCCCATCAGCCACTACCCGACAGCCACAATTCTACCTAAATTACGGACAAAATCCCACAGTACCCATCACACCCAACATCGACAATCCCGTACCTCGAGCCCAACAGCTCGCTAAAATATGACAGAATGCCCAGGAGCAAGCAGCATAAGCCATTCATAGTGTGAACGTCATTTCTAAGCATAACGCAGACCTACACCGACGGACATAGACTCACCAAGCAGGAGACTTAGTACTGCTTGACACTTAGAATCTTCAACTGCCCATAGTCCCAAAACTCCGCCCCCGTTACTATGGACCACTACCAATCACCCACATGATATCCTCCGTCACAGCCCATCTCCTGCTACCTGCCACCTGGAACATCAGCCCATTTCCACCTGCGGCTGCTGCGACCATACATCGCCAGCACCAGCAGCTTACTCTGTCACCGAGCCACCCCCAACATCCAGCCACTCATCGAACAAAACAATCGAACCTGCGAAGAATTTCAGCCATCACATCAAGGACCCTCGAGGGGCTCGCTTGATCGAGCTCCTGGTACTGTATCAAAGAAGGACTGGACGTCCTTGGAAAAGAATTGGGTGCCTCTGACACAGATCGAAAATTACCCAGTGTTATTAGTCTACCTCCAGCCACGCAATGTGCGCGACGTCGGCGCTCTTAGCTAAGACCATACCTTGGAGGGGAGAGGGTGTAAGGAAATGGTATTTCCTTATCCTGGGTTTTAGTTAGTAAGGCGTACACTGTATAACGGGGTTGCCTCGCAGCTCTGCCAAAAAATCAAATCGCGACACCCAAATGTGGTCTTCTGACGAGCCGCATGCATTTTGCCTGCCTTGCAGTTTTCATGCCTAGATCCGGGCTCTTTGTGCTAATTTACAAACCACACGTTTCAGCTTTGCCCAGCCTCAACCGCGTGCTCTAGGCCTAGCTATATCCAGACTCCTTGTTGTTTTTATGTTGCCTTATTGCATTTTTCCTCGCTTCTCAATTATTCGACACACGCTCTTTGCGCTTCATTACAACATGTAATAAATATATGTATTCTTCCAAATGCTACATAAACTTGGAAGTATATCTAGGGTTTCAACCTATTTCTGCCCATAACTTACCATGGAAGAACTGGCAGGTAGAATGGAAATGTCTATCAAAATGCTGACAACCAACATAAATCCTAGGTAGTCGAAAATTCGCAAAATTTTAGTCCAACGGTTTGTAACCATTTATACTATGGGACGACTATCAAATAAAAATTAGGGTGTATTCCTATGCGCTGAGATCAGGATCAGACAGGTCTTATCTCGAGTCTGATCCTGCCATTTTGCTGCCTGCAAATCAGACTCGCTTGAAATAGGCCGCACGAGACTCCTTCATGGCTTAACTGATGTTGTGTGCTCCGATATGACCACTACTGAACGGCCTTTTTTTTGCTGCACCAGTACCTGCCCTAAGCTGAAATTGCAACCCACATACATGCGAGCGCAAAAAAAAACCACGAAAGGGAACAAACCCACAAACCAACAAAGATTCACCAAGCGCGGGCTTCTCGTTTCCCTCCCTTTCATTATCGACACCCGAGTCTGTCAATGTCGCCTGATTGGTGTAGTATTTTGGTAGGGTGTACATAGCACCACCCTGTTGGCTGTTCTATTCCAACATCCCCATCGCTCACGCGCTGGTTTCGTCACCCCAATGCCATGTGTGCTGACCATGCGAAGTATGCAATTTGGGTAAATTTGTGACAAACCTCGTACATGAAATATGATCATTCTGTGTCAAATTTGTATTCCCCAACTTCTTTCCCCTACCTAGCCCGCAAATTTACCGGTGTCTACATTCTCATGAGCTAGCATAAACCTTACAGTGACGGAAAAAACTGTCCGGAGGTTTGGCACTAATTAGGGGTTTTAGGCTTTCCGATCACGGTACATAAAGTCTTAATGTTTAATGGTGGTACACTTTGGGAGGGGAACATAGTGGATGTGTTCACAGCACTTAAGTCCATAGTACTACACTGGATCTAATTAGTGCCAAAAGTTATACAAGGGGGTCATGCTGGCAGTTTTTTCCCCGGACAAGGCGCAAACTTCCGTACAGGTTTCTAGTACCTAGTACACCGACCCTTGGCCTTGAACACCACCCGCACCCTCCTAGGCATGTTATCTATGAGGTTAGTGCAAACCGTTGCAGAGATCTTCTCGCACTCTTCTTGGACCCTCCCTTTTGCATAAGGGGGTGAGCACTAGGAAAATTCGAAGGATTTGAGCGTCTGCACGATTTCTGTTTGAATGTTACGTATGAGGCTAGCCACACTGAGGTATGGCCAAAGATGTCATTAGCCGATTGGTTCCATCTTATCATGGGTCATCTTCATCGTACCGCTGTAGGGTAAAACCATGAACAGAGGAACGAAAACCAGTGTAGATGCCGCGAAACTGAGGGTAACGTAGCATGGTGGATTGTTGATCCTTGCACTATTAGAATAATGCTAGGATCCGCAGCTCTCGTTTTGGTGTAGCAGTCAAAGAAGTCGCGACTGTCCGGGAAGAATATCCGGGTTGAGGTCTGGTGAAGAAAAGGGCCACTCTAGTGCTACAAACTCATGCTCTCCAATGCTATTCCAAGCCTAGGCGGTACAAATGGCTTGGAGAGCATTGGGGAGCATGGGTATGTGGCACTGGAGTGACCCTTTTCTTCACCAGACCTCAACCCCGATATTCTTTCCGAACAGTCGCGACTTCTTCGACTGCTGCACCGTGGCGAGACATGCAGATCCTAGCGTGGTTCTAATAGTGCAAGAATGAATAATCGACCGTGCTACGTTACCCTCAGTTTCACGGCATATGCACTATTTTTCGCCGCTCTGTTCGTGGTTTTACCCTACAGCGATACGACAAAGACAACCCATGATAAGATCGAATCAATTGGCTAATGGCATCTTTGGTCATACCTCAGTGTGGCTAGCCTCATATGTAACATTCAAATAGAAATCGTGCACAAAACTCTTGCAGATGCTCAAATCCTCGCGATTTTCCAAGTGCTCACCCCCTTATGCAAAAGGGTGGGTCCAAGAAGAGTGCGAGAAGATCTCTGCAACAGTTTGCACTAGCCGTGTAAATAACATGCCTTGGAGGTTGCGGGTGGTGATCAAGGCCAAGGGTCGGTGTACTAGGTACTAGAAACCTGTTTGGAATTTTGCTCTTTGTCCCAGGAAAAAACTGTCCGGATGACCCCCTTGTATAACTTTTGGCACTAAGTTAGATCCAGTGTACTACTATGGATTTTAGTGCACTGAACACATCCACTATGTGCCCCTCCCAAAGCGTACCACCATTAGACATTAAGACTTTATATACCGTGGTCAAAAAGCCTAAAAACCCCAATTAGTGTCAAACCTCCGGACAGTTTTTTCCGTCACTGTATAAGGCCGGTCATTTAAAAGACTCCTTATAAATATATCATTACCATGTTAGACATGAAGATAGCAAATTATCCTACTCCTTCGCCTACCCCTAGGATTTCTAATGAAGACGCGCCTGAGTATAATATAGTTACAGCACAAGAAGAAAAAAATGGTTCAAAAACGGCTCTCCATGTACACGGGGTGGCTCTGTTTTCTAATAGCAGACTACGAGTATGGACAACTCAAAGTATGCTAGAGTGGCAGCAGCGAATGCTATTGCGTTACCACCAGCTCCTGCTATGCAACAGGAGCCTGCAAGTTGTTTCGCCTTTACGCCAACCCCACAACATAAGGACTACAATAAGGGCATCATTGACAACATAATCTTTCTATGCTCAAGACCTCGTCAGCCAATCGGATTTGCTAACTATTTCAAAGCTGAAGGCATCTGGCATGTTCGATGGACATAACTTATATCCATTGAATGCGAGCTGTTAGGGTAGGACTTTGGAGTCTGGGGCTACTTTGATGGCACCATCAAGTATCCTGAAATAGGAATAGATGGAGACATTGGACGTAATCAACATGATTCTCTAATGGTCTACAGACTACTCGTCAAGAAGCTGTCACCTTTAAAGCACCTTGGAATTCGGTCCTTCAAATCAACGATCGCTCTAGCATATTATGTATGGGATTACTGTACATGTGCAAGCTCTGTCAAGGACAAGACTCGGTCACGCTGAAGCTAGATGAAAAGGTGCAGTCATCTGCGATATTAATATGGAAAAGGTGGCGGGATCGTCTTCATTTATATGCTCGTCACAATCATCCCCACCGTTCTTGGACTTGATTAGAGACTATGCAAGTCTCTTCATCACTTCCAAGGTCCCAACTTTGTGCCCGCGCTCTATACAATACTTCTTGCAGAACAGCTGGATATTAATCTGCATAATGCAAAAGGAGGAATTCAGATACTGAGGATAAGCTTTTATATTGGTTGACAATTGACAAGGAACGACATCTTCTTCAAGCCATGCAATCAATCTTGACACTAAGTCGAAGATTGTTGGAAGCTGAAATACAAAAACCGAGACATGCCTGAAGAAGTCGCAATTATGAAGACTGTCTCACCGAGTTTGGTCGTTTCAACTCAACTCTACAAGGAGAAAACAATCATTAGCTGTACAGTTGGACCTCACTGGTCTGGATGCATATGCTATAAGACGAGCAGAGTGTCAAAAGACTAGCTTAGTTAGGAAGCCATAGAATGGCACAAGGTTTAGCTAGGAGCTAGGAGGAGCCATGAGAATGGCGAGAGGTTTTAGGTGCTAGGAAAGTTGAGGAGAGAAAAGAGGTTGGGAATAGAAGAGAGAGGGATACAAGGAGGGGTGTTGTACACTCTACAGTAAAGTTCAGTAACCTACCAAGCCTAACAATTATATAACACAATATATAATTTTAACACACCCCCTAGGCTTGGTAGTCACATGCCCACACACACCCACACCCCCTAACCTAGCACCCCCATTCCAGCCATAGTGACAGCGACTCTAGGTCGGTCGGCCCCACGGCGCGTGAGGCGGCGACGTCGACCGCAGGGGCTGCGGCGGCGACGGCGGCAGCGGCGGCAGTGTCGACAGCGGCGGCGGTGGCGGCGTGCGGCTGCGTGGCCCCGACGCAAGCGGCGACAGCGGCGGCGGCGGCGGCTTCGACAACAGCGGCAGCGGCGGCGGCACCCGCACCTCTCGGTGACGTGGCCAGGCCCCGCGACGGTGGGACGGCCGGCGGGAGTCAGCCGTCGTCTGCGGAATGGAAGAGGGCACAGGGGAAGGTGGGGGGTGGGGGGGGGGGCGCCACAGGCTGACATGCGGGCGGCCGGTCTAGCAGCGCCACAAGCGTCACGCGGCCGGCTGCAGCCCGACGACGCCGTCATGGAGCGGCGTCGATGCCGCAGCGGGACGTCGACGCTGCGACGGCAGCACGACGTCGCCGTTACGCCGACCGCGCGCTGTCGCGTAGACGCCGCGGCAGCGTGACGACGCCGTCACGTCGCGACAGCATCTTGACGCGACGGCGGAGCTGCGGCACGACGGCGCGGCCACAGCAGCTGGACGCGGGCGCCATGGACGTCGACGGCGGCGCCGCGGCACGACGACGCGGCCACAGCAGCTTGACGCGGCCGCCATGGCAACGCGAGATAGAGAGAGAAACGAGCACGCAGCGGAAACGCGAGGAGCAGGCCCACACGAAACGAACTGCTCTGATACCATGTCAAAAGACTAGCTTAGCTAGGAAGCCATAGAATGGCACAAGGTTTAGCTAGGAGCTAGGAGGAGCCATGAGAATGGCGAGAGGTTTTAGGTGCTAGGAAAGTTGAGGAGAGAAAAGAGGTTGGGAATAGAAGAGAGAGGGATACAAGGAGGGGTGTTGTACACTCTACAGTAAAGTTCAGTAACCTACCAAGCCTAACAATTATATAACACAATATATAATTTTAACACAGAGGATTCAACATCGAAAACAAAAAGTGACGCCGAAGTTTCACCAATCATGCTGGATGAATAACATTGTTCGAGTCTTAAGATGACACCATTCGCAGGTCGTAAGCCAATCGAAATTGACAAAGATGAGTTTGAAAAAACACACCAACAAATCTCAATGCGTAGCCTCAATGTGCAGTATGACGCATGCATTGCTTGTAGCAGTTACCCTCTTGATGTCAACACATGGTTCTTAGAGAGCTGTTGTGGTCATCACATAGATTCTTCTGACAACTGGCGTGTGCTCCCCAAATCAGACATCTGCACAATCATAGTAGCCAACAACTACGCACGCAATCAATCAATCAATGGAATTTGAAGATACCGGAATTTCACTTCACCTTAAACTTCTCGTACACCTTCCTTGAAATATTTTCAAATTGTAAACATTGAATCTGGATTACAAGGTAACTTTGCCTTCGTATTTTCTAACATCGCCTACCTTGGAAAACATTCCATTGACCCCAATGTGGGATTTGTGTACTACAAGTCCCTCATGCTCTCGAAGCCCCTGTGTATCCCTACATTTTCGTTTCCTGCAATTTCGTTTCCTCTAAACCCTGCTATTTCGTTTCCTCCCCCGCATTTTTTCACATGTTCCCTGCCCCGCAATTTTGAATGTTAAAGCGCGTGACCCAAGTAAACCAAGACTCAAAGACTTTGATTTTTGATCCGTCGCCAACCCAACCCACGCCAACAGGGTTACCCCATAATTGGCGACTGGTTGAAAACAAAAAACGACGGGCGTGGATTGGCCACCCAACAGCCCACCAACGCGTGCGATGTCGCACAACGAAGTGCCTCCACAAAGCCACACCCCAATGAGCGTTTGGGTTCTTCGGACTGAAGTCCATGGCGGCAGTAACAAGGCAGGAAAAGATCCCCCGCACTTCCGAAAAGGCAACTCACTCTCTCGTCGATTCTCCCCTCTCCTGTCCCGCCTATTCTGTCTCACGTCGCCTGCCACTCTTCCGAAAGCGCGCACTCCAGCCCTTCGATGTACTCTTCCCAGGGCGACACTTTCTCTTCCGTTGCGCTTCTCCCTCCTCCTCGTCGCGCTTCTCCCTCCCCCTCGTCGCGCTTTCTTTTCCCCTCGTTGCGAAGCGACAGGATAAGCGAAGTCTAGGCGAGAGATACGCAGAGGGGAAAAGCAAGGATTTGACGCGAAGAAAACAAGGCTATGCCGCAGAGAGCTAGGGACACACGAGGGGAAACTGCAAGCAACTGGTCCATGGAATGCAAGGGAGCACCGCTGGATGGTTCGGTGCAGGGATACGATGAGGCGCAGGCGCATGGAGGGATAGGCACGGTGGGGAGCAAGGGATGGCAAGCAGAGCATACGCGGAGGCGAAGTACCGGCCAAGGCGGGGGGACACGCGGGAACAGGCAATGGCAATGCAGGGAAGGAGAACGTTGAGGGAGGGAGTGGGGGAAATGTACGGGGAAGGCAAGGGGTACGATGCGAGGGAATGCAAGGGCCAGGCGTGGGGGCAGCAAGGGATATGCGCCGGACATTGAAGGAATTCAGAGCTATCTCTCCTTACCCCGCTCTAACCTTAACCGTTTCCCCTGCTCCTCCTGTCAGGTACCCCCTCCCCACCTCCCCGTATCCCACTCTCCTCCTCTCCGCCCCTTCGTATCACGCTCTCCTCGTCTATGTTTCCGCCACACATCCTCCCCATTTCCCGCACTGCCCACACGCGTTTTCCACTCCTCCACTCTGCCTTTCCCTCAGTTCCCCCCTCTCATGCCCCTCAGTTCCTCCTCTCCCTTTCCCCCTAGCCTCCTGTCCCTTTCCCCCTATCCGCCTCTCCCTTTCCCCCTATCCTGCTCTCCCTTTCCCCCTATCCTGCTCTCCCTTTCCCCCAATCCTCCTCTCCCTTTCCCCCTGTCCTCCTCTCCCTTTCCCCCAACCCTCCTCTCCCTTTCCACCTGTCCTCCTCTCCCTTTCCCCCAGTCCTCCTCTCCCTTTCCCCCTGTCCTCCTCTCCCTTTCCCCCTTTCCTCCTCTCCCTTTCCCCTTGTCCTCCTCTCCCTTTCCCCCTGTCCTCCTCTCCCTTTCCCCTATCCTCCTCTCCCTTTCCCCCTGTTCTCCTGTCCCTTTCCCCCTGTCCTCTCCCTTTCCCCCTGTCCTCCTCTCCCTTTCCCCCTATCCTCCTCTCCCTTTCCCCCTGTCCTCCTCTCCCTGTCCCCCTGTCCTCCTCTCCCTTTCCCCCTGTCCTCCTCTCCCTTTCCCCCTATCCTCCTCTCCCTTTCCCCCTGTCCTCCTCTCCCTTTCCCCCTGTCCTCCTCTCCCTTTCCCCCTGTCCTCCTCTCCCTTTCCCCCTGTCCTCCTCTCCCTTTCCCCCTGTCCTCCTCTCCCTTTCCCCCTGTCCTCCTGTCCCTTTCCCCCTGTCCTCCTCTCCCTTTCCCCTTGTCCTCCTCTCCCTTTCCCCCTATCCTCCTCTCCCTTTCCCCCAACCCTCCTCTCCCTTTCCACCTGTCCTCCTCTCCCTTTCCCCCAATCCTCCTCTCCCTTTCCCCCTGTCCTCCTCTCCCTTTCCCCCTATCCTGCTCTCCCTTTCCCCCTGTCCTCCTCTTCCTGTCCCCTTGTCCTCCTCTCCCTTTTCCCCTGTCCTCCTCTCCCTTTCCCCCTGTTCTCCTCTCCCTTTCCCCCTGTCCTCTCCCTTTCCCCCTGTCCTCCTCTCCCTTTCCCCCTATCCTCCTCTCCCTTTCCCCCTGTCCTCCTCTCCCTTTCCCCCTGTCCTCCTCTCCCTTTCCCCCTGTCCTCCTCTCCCCTGTTCCTCTCCCTGTCCTCCTCTCCCTTTCCCCCTGTCCTCCTCTCCCTTTCCCCCTGTCCTCCTCTCCCTTTCCCACTGTCCTCCTCTCCCTTTCCCCTTGTCCTCCTCTCCCTTTCCCCCTATCCTCCTCTCCCTTTCCCCTATCCTCCTCTCCCTTTCCCCCTGTTCTCCTCTCCCTTTCCCCCTGTCCTCTCCCTTTCCCCCTGTCCTCCTCTCCCTTTCCCCCTATCCTCCTCTCCCTTTACCCCTGTCCTCCTCTCGCTTTCCCCCTATCCTCCTCTCCCTTTCCCCCTGTCCTCCTCTCCCTTTCCCCCTATCCTGCTCTCCCTTCCCCCTGTCCTCCTCTCCCTTTCCCCCAACCCTCCTCTCCCTTTCCACCTGTCCTCCTCTCCCTTTCCCCCAGTCCTCCTCTCCCTTTCCCCCTGTCCTCCTCTCCCTTTCCCCCTTTCCTCCTCTCCCTTTCCCCTTGTCCTCCTCTCCCTTTCCCCCTATCCTCCTCTCCCTTTCCCTATCCTCCTCTCCCTTTCCCCCTGTCCTCCTCTCCCTTTACCCCTATCCTCCTCTCCCTTTCCCCCTATCCTCCTCTCCCTTTGCCCCTATCCTCCTCTCCCTTTCCCCCTGTCCTCCTCTCCCTTTCCCCCTATCCTGCTCTCCCTTTCCCCCTGTCCTCCTCTCCCTTTCCCCCAACCCTCCTCTCCCTTTCCACCTGTCCTCCTCTCCCTGTCCCCCAATCCTCCTCTCCCTTTCCCCCTGTCCTCCTCTCCCTTTCCCCTTGTCCTCCTCTCCCTTTCCCCTTGTCCTCCTCTCCCTTTCCCCCTGTCCTCCTCTCCCTTTCCCCTAACCTCCTCTCCCTTTCCCCCTGTTCTCCTGTCCCTTTCCCCCTGTCCTCTCCCTTTCCCCCTGTCCTCCTCTCCCTTTCCCCCTATCCTCCTCTCCCTTTCCCCCTGTCCTCCTCTCCCTGTCCCCCTGTCCTCCTCTCCCTTTCCCCCTGTCCACCTCTCCCTTTCCCCCTATCCTCCTCTCCCTTTCCCCCTGTCCTCCTCTCCCTTTCCCCCTATCCTCCTCTCCCTTTGCCCCTATCCTCCTCTCCCTTTCCCCCTGTCCTCCTCTCCCTTTCCCCCTATCCTGCTCTCCCTTTCCCCCTGTCCTCCTCTCCCTTTCCCCCAACCCTCCTCTCCCTTTCCACCTGTCCTCCTCTCCCTGTCCCCCAATCCTCCTCTCCCTTTCCCCCTGTCCTCCTCTCCCTTTCCCCCTGTCCTCCTCTCCCTTTCCCCTTGTCCTCCTCTCCCTTTCCCCCTGTTCTCCTGTCCCTTTCCCCCTGTCCTCTCCCTTTCCCCCTGTCCTCCTCTCCCTTTCTCCCTATCCTCCTCTCCCTTTCCCCCTGTCCTCCTCTCGCTTTCCCCCTATCCTGCTCTCCCTTTCCCCCTGTCCTCCTCTCCCTGTCCCCCTGTCCTCCTCTCCCTTTCCCCCAACCCTCCTCTCCCCTTCCCCTATACTCCTCTACCCCCCCCCCCATCCTCCTCTCCCTTTCCCCCTCTCCTCCTCTCCCTTTCCCCCTATCCTCCTCCCCCTTTCCCCCTGGCCTCCTCTCCCTTTCCCCCTATCCTCCTCTCCCTTTCCCCCTAGCCTCCTGTCCCTTTCCCCTTATCCGCCTCTCCCTTTCACCCTATCCTCCCCTCTCTTACCCCCTCTCCTCCTCTCCCTTTCCCCGTGTCCTGCTCTCCCCTTCCCCCTATCCTCCTCTCCCTTTCCCCCTGTCCTCCTCTCCCTCTCATTGCCCTCTGCTCCCCCTCTCATTGCCCTCTGCCCCCCCTCTCATTGTGCTCACATCTCCCCCTCTCATTCTCACCATCCGCTTCTCCCCCCACACCCCCTTCCCCCTGCCCTCCCTTCCCTTCCAGATCCCCACCCCTCCCCCTCCCCTCCCCACCCCCTTCCCTTATCTGTACACACTCCCTGCCATATCAGATTAGACGGTTTCAGGGGGGAACATCACTGCCGATATGAGATGGGCTGTGGGGGACCCATCTCCATGGCGGCATGTGCAAATGCCCCTAGTTATCTACACACTACTTTCTGGTCAGGGGATAGTGACGACAGGCACTACTTTTGTTGGCCAGTGTGGCGTTGTGGTGGCACTGTGAGAGAAAATGTGCTTGTATTTCAATGGCATGTCTGCTACTCTGGTCCTCGGTCTTAGGTACCGGTACATCCATTGTTTTTCTGTGCATGTGGTGTTGTGAGATTTCAAGAAGATATGCTTTGTTGTGTAGTCTTTGCGTGCTACTAGTTTGGTTCAACGTCATACACAATGAGAACTCGGAATGCAAGGGACTTCAGGAGAATAACCGGCAACATGGCCGGTGCCCAAGGGTGTGTAGGGAGGTCCGTTACCACACAATAAATAGGTTACAAATTCATAACTGTCACGAGCTGAGCTGCGTGGGACACAATCACCACACGGATGCGTATGGGGGAATAGGGGTAAGCGGTCACAGCGCCACACCGACCTGTGCAATTGCACCACGAAACATGGTTGGGCGGGAGGGTGGAAGGAATCTGCAACACTTTAGGGCGTGTCTGAGAGTCTGGGGGAACCCAGCCCGCACACCCATCAGCGACACCTTCCAACGTAAACAAGGAGGCCACACCCACCAGCCCCACGAATCGGTTGCACCCCCTGAGCTGCGGGGAGCAGCCTCGCCGACAAGCGCACCCCCTCCGTCAGCAAAAGGCAACTCCTATCAAGCATGCCAAATACCGTTGCATATGTCAGGCATCCCAAACAGCCATAGCTATCAGGCATGCCAATCAGTGGGACCGCGCTGCCATGCCAAACCGCCACGCCTATCAGACATGCCAAGCAGCTGCCCATGTCAGGCATGCCATGCAGCTGCACACGTCAGGCATGCAAAGCAGTTGCATATTTCAGGCATGCCAAGTAGCTGCACATGTCAGGCTTGACAAGCAGTTGCATATTTCACACGTCAGGCATGCCAAGCAGTTGCATATTTCAGGCATGCCAAGTAGCTGCACATGTCAGGCATGCGAAGCAGTTGCATATTTCAGGCATGCCAAGTAGCTGCACATGTCAGGCATGCCAAGCAGTTGCTTATTTCAGGCATGCCAAGTAGCTGCACATGTCAGGCATGCCAAGCAGTTGCATATTTCAGGCATGCCAAGTAGTTGCACATGTCAGGCATGCCAAGCAGTTGCATATTTCAGGCATGCCAAGTAGGTGCACATGCCAGGCATACGCTGTAGCGGCACATGTCAGGCATGCCAAGCAGCTGCACATGTCAGGCATGCCAAGTAGCTGCACATGTCAGGCATGCCATGCAGCTGCAAATGTCAGGCATGCCAAGCAGTTGCATATGTCAGGCATGCCATGCAGTTGCAAATGTCAGGCATGCCAAGCAGTTGCATATGTCAGGCATGCCAAGCAGTTGCATATGTCAGGCATGCCAAGCAGCAGCACATGACAGGCATGCCAAGCATAGGCACATGTCAGGCATGCCAGGCAGCTGAACATGTCAGGCATGCCATGCAGCTGCACATGTCAAGCATGCCAAGCAGCTGCATATGTCAGGCATGCCAAGTAGCTGCAAATGTCAGGCATGCCATGCAGAGAAAATGCGCTGCACATGTCAGGCGCGCCAAACAGCCACACCTATGAGGCATGTTGAACAGCCACACATATCAGGAATGCCAAGCAGCCACTCCTCTCAGCCATGCCAAATTGCCACGCCTCTCAGCCATGCCAAACAGCCACACCTATTGGGGTTTCCAAACCGCCAGACCTGTCAGCCCCACCTGCCTTGCACACACTAATGCTCTACCTATTAGCCACTCCAATCGGCAACCACAATCAGCAACCACAATCAGCCACCCTTATCACGCACACACGGCACACCTATCCCCCACAACTCACAGCCACACCAATTGGCCACACCAAACAGCAAGTATCTGCCGAGCGGAGGGAGCTAGGTATGGATTTGTTTACTTGTCAGGCTAGCAGTGCCGCTGCTTATAGTGGCGCGTGGCCAGGCACGGTCCTCGGAGGCTTGAAGGGTAGCCTGAGGGTGCGAGTCTCCACACAGCCCGCTGGACGCTTACCGCAGCAAGTTGTTGCCATCAGCTGCATGCGTGGGAACGGGCATGTTGGAGGCAAAGCATAAAAGGGGGTTTGGGAACACACGGTCGTCCTATGGGGTAGACACCAGCGGGACGGATTGGACGTTTTGGCGTTGCAAAGGGACCACGGGCAAGCACAATAAAGGGGGTCACCATGAAACATGTAACGAGGGAACGGGTGTAAGTCCCACCAAGTATCTGCCGAGCAACGCTTGAAGGTGCGACACGGCGAGACGAAGGAGGGCATTGGCTCAGGTGCTGGAGGTTCGAAGGACCACCATGAGGCCAGACCACTGCGAGACGAAGGAGGGCATTGGCTCAGGTGCGGGGGGGCCCCGACCCTCCACAGACGGCATGGTGCTCGCACACCATCCGGCATCCGTTGAAGAAGTTGACAGTATGTCTGACCTCTAGCAAACCTACTTCAGCAGCGTTGTAACATTCAACGTTCGGAGAGGCGACGCGCCCCTTTGGTTTAGCCTTGCGGGCGAAGTCTTTCAGACGGTTGTGGGGTGGTGTCCCTGACGGCATGTAGAGGAAAGGGAAGCAGTGGGTGGAAGGTGGGTGCGTGGGATGGGGTGGGGGCTCTGGGAAACTCTGAGCAAACTCTAGGCAAAGTAGCACGCCGAAAGGAGCGTGTGGGGAAAGGGGACAGGAATTCCTAACCTCGGCGCACGTGGTGCTAGTAACCTGCCTCACTTGCTGTACAGTCAGGAGCGGTACGGGCTGGGAGAATTTATCAACCAACCTCCAACAACGACATGCCTAACGAGACTCACCCGTTGGGAGTTAAGGATTCGTGTGCGGCGGGGCGCGGCATTGATGGCACACGCGTTAGCCTATCAGCTCTACCGGCCCCATCCCCGGCCGTGCATTGAATAGGTAGGGAGGGAGCTGGCCTCAGCAGGCCGGTCGTACTGCCGTTCGGGGGGGGATGTTGGGTTTTGGGGGGGGTGTTTGGGGGGATGGGCGGGGTCGCTAGTGGAGTGGTCTGGCCTCATAGTACGCCCCTCCCTAATCACGTGCTAAGCATCATGTGGCTCACCTGCTGGGTGTCGACGGACCGAGTACGGCAGGGCACGGTGTAGAGGGCGCACGTGACACCCCAAGTGGGCCGCCGGCCCCTTCGCATCCCATACGTGGGATGGGGGGGGGGAAGGGATTGGCCTCTGCATAGCGCTTGCACTGCGGGTTTGGATAGGGGTTGCGTAGTAGGGGAAATGGCATTGTCTTAGCAGCACCCTGCACGGAGTGTTGGGTATTTGGAGGGTGGTGTGAAGCATGGACCGCTTGCATGAAATATTGGGCAACATGTGACCCACAAGTGTCGTGGGCCGTAACCCCCCGTGCACATCCATCACCCTGTAGTCCAGGGACCCCAAACCACCACCCTCCTTTGTGGGGCCCTACCTGCTTGGAGCACTTGTACCACCCATATTTCACTCACGACACCCACCGTAAGGCCGTAAGGGTGGAGTATCCTGGAGCGCTACTACGGCCCTTACTAGGCTTGAGCATGAACCCGACCCGACCCGACTTTGCCCTACCCGATGTCGGGTTCGGGTCGGGTCGGGTCGGGTCAAGTCGGGTCAGAGTACATGAATTGTCAACCCGACCCGGGTTTAATAGGTCGGGTACTAACGGACCCGATTTCGTGTCGGGTCGGGTCAGGTTGGCATTGGGGCAGGGACGGGTAATAAGCCGATCCGACGGGTCGGGTTTTGTCGGTCGGGTCAGGCGGGGTCGGGTCGGGTACCCGAGGGTCGGGTCGACCCTCCGCAAATGTCGACCCGTCTCGTAAAAAAGTCGACATCGGGTCGGGTTACCCGACTCGACCCGACCCGTTGCTCAAGCCTAGCCCTTACCCACCTCCAGATGTCCGTCTGCCGTCACCCACTGGTGGCGCGGTGCTGTTCCCGGTACCCACGTCCCCTAGTTCAACATCACCGAGCTGCACGCCTCCAATGACGACCCCGCCGTCGCCCCCTACGCTGTATGCAGAGGGTGGGGGGTCGTGGATAAGAGGGGCGAGGCATTGCAGGGGAGGTTGGCGTCGCTTCTCCAGATGCCTCCCCACACCTTCCTTCCCAGCGTCCCGATGCTCACCTTGCCGAGCTATGAAATCTTTTCCTTTGCGATCACCGCCCAAACCTGCCCCCTCGGCGAGTGTGTACCCCCCGTTCTTTCTCCAGGTGTACAGTGGCAAGTTAAGAGCCACGCCTGGCAGTTCCCGGTTCGGCCGTGTGAGGAGCTCCTCGGCGGTTGCCGTGCCACCCTTAACCTGACGATTGAATATGTGGCTGTACGATGTCTTGTGCTCCGAGACAAGGCTTCGAGCTGCAGCCCCGTCGATCTGCGAGACTGGGCACAGTGGAATGGTCTAAGCCATTTTGGGTGACAGCATTAGTGAGGCAGTACAAGGCAAATACACCAGGGTGGGAGCATAGAATCGCGCTTACCGACATGGTAGGCTGCCTCCTCCAGCCGCTTGACGGCGTCCTTAGCATGCTGCGCCAAAACGTACAACAGGTCATCCATGCTTGCGACCTCCTCCTCCAGCCCCAGGAGCACTGTCAGCCCTAGTCTCTGAACCTTTACTATCGGTTGCATGTGGCATGTGATGTTCACACTACCCCCCTTTGACCCCACCAAAGCTCTTAGTGGTCGTGGTGCTCTCGAGGTAGCCATTGCCAGCACGTGTATTGCAGAAACCTGCGGGGGGGTAAGAAGTGTGACACAGGTGCAAGTGTGCGTGTGGACGGTGCAGCGAGAGGCATTGACGCCCTAGCTCGCGAGTGGGTGGTGCAGCCCATGAGTGCTTGGTGCAGACAAGGCTACGAGGTTAGGCACGTGTGAGCTTTGAGCAGCCAAGATGGAGAAAGGTGGCGCGTGTGTGCTAGCTGCAGCAAAGGCCAGGAGGTGCAGTGCGTATGTGCTTGCTGCAGCAAAGGCAGGGAGGTGCAGTGCGTGTGTGCTTGCTGCAGGGACGGGGAGGTGCAGTGCTGGTGTGCTTGGTGCAGCAAAGGCAGTGAGGTGCAGTGCGTGTGTGCTTGCTGCAGGGACGGCAGGGAGGTGCAGCGCGTGTGTGCTTGCTGCAGCAAAGGCAGGGAGGTGAAGTGCTTGTGTGCTTGCTGCAGGGACGGCAGGGAGGTGCAGTGCGTGTGTGCTTGATGCAGCAAAGGCCGGGAGGTGCAGTGCGTGAGTGCTTGCTGCAGAAACGGCAGGGAGGTGCAGTGCGTGTGTGCTTGCTGCAGCAAAGGCAGGGAGGTGCAGTGCGTGTGTGCTTGCTGCAGAAACGGCAGGGAGGTGCAGTGCGTGTGTGCGTGCTGCAGCAAAGGCAGGGAGGTGCAGTGCGTGTGTGCTTGCTGCAGAAACGGCAGGGAGGTGCAGTGCGTGTGTGCTTGCTGCAGCAAATGCAGGGAGGTGCAGTGTGTGTGTGCTTGCTGCAGCAAAGGCAGTGAGGTGCAATGCGTGTGTGCTTGCTGCAGGTGTTGGTGGGGCACTGGGATCGTCCTAGTTGAGTGTGGGAGGGCTACAGGTTCGTCTTGGGGGGTAATGGGTGCGCTACCCACCACAAAAAAATGCCCTTTTAACCCAGTCGGTAGCGGGCTGGGCCAACAGTGGTATCAGAGCCTGGAAGGTCCAGGGTTCGAATCCCAGTGTGCGCAGAGGAGGCGCTGGGTGCCCTGACGACCCAAGTGAGGGGGAGATTGTTGGTGGGGCACTGGGATCGTCCTAGTTGTGTGTGGGAGGGCTACAGGTTCGTCCTGGGGGGTAATGGGTGCTCTACCCACCACAAAAAAATGCCCTTTTAACCCAGTCGGTAGCGGACTGGGCCAACAGCAGGGACCGCAGGGAGGTGCAGTGCGTGTGTGCTTGCTGCAGCAAAGGCAGGGAGGTGCAGTGCATGTGTGCTCGCTGCAGGGACCGCAGGGAGGTGCAGTGCGTGTGTACTTGCTGCAGCAAAGGCAGGGAGGTGCAGTGCTTGTGTGCTTGCTGTAGAAACGGCAGGGAGGTGCAGTGCGTGTGTGCTTGCTGCAGCAAGGCAGGCAGGTGCAGTGCGTGTGTGCTTGCTGCAGCTAAGGCAGGAAGGTGCAGTGCGTGTGTGCTTGCTGCAGGGACGGGGAGGTGCAGTGCTAGTGTGCTTGGTGCAGCAAAGGCTGTGAGGTGCAGTGCGTGTGTGCTTGCTGCACGGACCACAGGGAGGTGTAGTGCGTGTGTGCTTGCTGCAGCAAAGGCAGGGAGGTGCAGTGCGTGTGTGCTCGCTGCAGGGACCGCAGGGAGGTGCAGTGCGTGTGTGCTTACTGCAGCAATAGCAGTGAGGTGTAGTGCATGTGTGCTTGCTGTAGAAACGGCAAGGAGGTGCAGTGCATGTGTGCTTGCTGCAGAAATGGCAGGGAGGTGCAGTGCGTGTGTGCTTGCCGCAGCTAAGGCAGTGAGGTGTAGTGCGTGTGTGCTTGCTGCAGAAACGGCAAGGAGGTGCAGTGCGTGTGTGCTTGCTGCAGAAACAGCAGGGAGGTGCAGTGCGTGTGTGATTGCTGCAGCAAAGGCAGGGAGGTGCAGTGCGTGTGTGCTTGCTGGAGCAAAGACCGGGAGGTGCAGTGCGTGTGTGCTTGCTGCAGAAACGGCAAGGAAGTGCAGTGCGTGTGTGCTTGCTGCAGCAAAGGCAGGGAGGTGCAGTGCGTGTGTGCTTGCTGCAGCCAAGGCAGGAAGGTGCAGTGCGTGTGTGCTTACTGCAGCTAAGGCAGTGAGGTGTAGTGCGTGTGTGCTTGCTGCAGAAACGGCAAGGAGGTGCAGTGCGTGTGTGCTTGCTGCAGAAACAGCAGGGAGGTGCAGTGCGTGTGTGATTGCTGCAGCAAAGGCAGGGAGGTGCAGTGCGTGTGTGCTTGCTGGAGCAAAGACCGGGAGGTGCAGTGCGTGTGTGCTTGCTGCAGAAACGGCAAGGAAGTGCAGTGCGTGTGTGCTTGCTGCAGCAAAGGCAGGGAGGTGCAGTGCGTGTGTGCTTGCTGCAGCAAAGGCAGGGAGGTGCAGTGCCTGTGTGCTTGCTGGAGCAAAGACCGGGAGGTGCAGTGCGTGTGTGCTTGCTGCAGAAACGGCAGGGAGGTGCAGTGCGTGTGTGCTTGCTGCAGAAACGGCAAGGAGGTGCAGTGCGTGTGTGCTTGCTGCAGCAAAGGCAGGGAGGTGCAGTGCGTGTGTGCTTGCTGCAGCAAAGGCAGGAAGGTGCAGTGCGTGTGTGCTTGCTGCAGGGACGGGGAGGTGCAGTGCTAGTGTGCTTGGTGCAGCAAAGGCTGTGAGGTGCAGTGCGTGTGTGCTTGCTGCAGGGACCACAGGGAGGTGCAGTGCGTGTGTGCTTGCTGCAGCAAAGGCAGGGAGGTGCAGTGTGTGTGTGCTCGCTGCCGGGACCGCAGGGAGGTGTAGTGCGTGTGTGCTTGCTACAGCAAAGGCAGTGAGGTGTAGTGCGTGTGTGCTTGCTGCAGAAACGGCAAGGAGGTGCAGTGCGTGTGAGCTTGCTGCAGAAACGGCAGGGAGGTGCAGTGCGTGTGTGCTTGCTGCAGCAAAGACAGTGAGGTGTAGTGCGTGTGTGCTTGCTGCAGAAACGGCAAGGAGGTGCAGTGTGTGTGTGCTTACTGCAGCAAAGGCAGGGAGGTGCAGTGCGTGTGTGCTTGCTGCAGCAAAGGCAGGGAGGTGCAGTGCGTGTGTGCTTGCTGCAGAAATGGCAGGGAGGTGCAGTGCGTGTGTGCTTACTGCAGCAAAGGCAGGGAGGTGCAGTGCGTGTGTGCCTGCTGCAGCAAAGGCAGGGAGGTGCAGAGCGTGTGTGCTTGCTGCAGGAAAGGCAGTGAGGTGCAGTGCGTGTGTGCTTGCTGCAGGGACCGCAGGGAGGTGCAGTGCGTGTGTGCTTGCTGCAGCAAAGGCAGGAAGGTGCAGTGCGTGTGTGCTCGCTTCAGGTACCGCAGGGAGGTGCAGTGCCTGTGTGCTTGCTGCAGCAAAGGCAGGGAGGTGCAGTGCTAGTGTGCTTGGTGCAGCAAAGGCAGTAAGGTGCAGTGCGTGTGTGCTTGCTGCAGGGACGACAGCGAGGTGCAGTGCGTGTGTGCTTGCTGCAGCACAGGCAGGGAGGTGCAGGGCGTGTGTGCTTGCTGCAGAAATGGCAGGGAGGTGCAGTGCGTGTGTGCTTGCTGCAGCAAAGGCAGGGAGGTTCAGTGCGTGTGTACTTGCTGCAGGGACGGCAGGGAGGTGCAGTGCGTGTGTGCTTGCTGTGGTAAAGGCCAGGAGGTGCAGTGTGTGTGTGCTTGCTGCAGAAATGGCAGGGAGGTGCAGTGCCTGTGTGCTTGCTGCAGAAACGGCAGGGAGGTGCAGTGCGTGTGTGCTTCCTGCAGCAAAGGCCGGGACGTGCAGTGCGTGTGTGCTTGCTGCAGAAACGGCAGGGAGGTGCAGTGCGTGTGTGCTTGCTGCAGAAACAGCAGGGAGGTGCAGTGCGTGTGTGCTTGCTGCAGGGACGGCAGGGAGGTGCAGTGCGTGTGTGCTTGCTGCAGCAAAGGCCGGGAGGTGCAGTGCGTGTGTGCTTGCTGCAGAAACCACAGGGAGGTGCAGTGCGTGTGTGCTTGCTGCAGCAAAGGCAGGGAGGTGCAGTGCGTGTGTGCTTGCTGCAGCAAAGGCAGGGAGCTGCAGTGCGTGTGTGCTTGCTGCAGAAACGGCAGGGAGGTGCAGTGCGTGTGTGCTTGCTGCAGCAAAGGCAGGGAGGTGCAGTGCGTGTGTGCTTGCTGCAGCAATGACAGGGAGGTGCAGTGCGTGTGTGCTTGTTACAGTTTAGGCAGGAAGGTGCAGTGCGTGTGTGCTTGCTGCAGGGACGGGGAGGTTCAGTGCTAGTGTGCTTGGTGCAGCAAGGGCTGTTAGGTGCAGTGCGTGTGTGCTTGCTGCAGGGACCATAGGGAGGTGCAGTGCGTGTGTGCTTGCTGCAGCAAAGGCAGGGAGGTGCAGTGCGTGTGTGCTCGCTGCAGGGACCGCAGGGAGGTGCAGTGCGTGTGTGCTTGCTGCAGTAAAGGCAGGGAGGTGCATCGCTAGTTTGCTTGGTGCAGCAAAGGCAGTGAGGTGCAGTGCGAGTGTGCTTGCTGCAGGGACCACAGGGAGGTGCAGAGCGTGTGTGCCTTCTGCAGCAAACGCAGGGAGGTGTAGTGCGTGTGTGCTTGCTGCAGAAACGGCAAGGAGGTGCAGTGTGTGTGTGATTGCTGCAGAAATGGCAGGGAGGTGCAGTGCGTGTGTGCTTGCTGTAGCAAAGGCAGGGAGGTGCAGTGCGTGTGTGCTTCCTGCAGCAAAGGCAGGGAGGTGCAGTGCGTGTGTGCTTGCTGCAGAAACGGCAGGGAGGTGCAGTGCGTGTGTGCTTGCTGCAGCAAAGGCAGAGAGGTGCAGTGCGTGTGTGCTTGCTGCAGAAACGGCAGGGAGGTGCAGTGCGTGTGTGCTTGCTGCAGCAAAGGTAGGGAGGTGGAGTGCGTGTGTGCTTGCTGCAGGGACGGCAGGGAGGTGCAGTGCGTGTGTGCTTGCTACAGCAAAGGCAGGGAGGTGCAGTGCTTGTGTGCTTGCTGCAGCAAAGGCAGGGAGGTGCAGTGCGTGTGTGCTTGCTGCAGGGACGGGGAGGTGCAGTGCTGGTGTGCTTGGTGCAGCAAAGGCAGTGAGGTGCAGTGCGTGTGTGCTTGCTGCAGGGACCGCAGGGAGGTGCAGTGCGTGTGTGCTTGCTACAGCAAAGGCCGGGAGGTGCAGTGCGTGTGTGCTTGCTGCAGAAACGGCAGGGAGGTGCATTGCGTGTGTGCTTGCTGCAGCAAAGGCAGGCAGGTGCAGTGCGTGTGTGCTTGCTGCAGCAAAGGCAGGAAGGTGCAGTGCGTGTGTGCTTGCTGCAGGGACGGGGAGGTGCAGTGCTAGTGTGCTTGGTGCAGCAAAGGCTGTGAGGTGCAGTGCATGTGTGCTTGCTGCACGGACCACAGGGAGGTCCAGGGCGTGTGTGCTTGCTGCAGCAAAGGCAGGGAGGTGTAGTGTGTGTGTGCTTGCTGCAGAAACGGCAACGAGGTGCAGTGCGTGTGTGCTTGCTGCAGCAAAGGCAGGGAGGTGCAGTGCGTGTGTGCTTGCTGCAGCAAAGGCAGGGAGGTGCAGTGCGTGTGTGCTTGCTGCAGGGACGGGGAGGTGCAGTGCTGGTGTGCTTGGTGCAGCAAAGGCAGTGAGGTGCAGTGCGTGTGTGCTTGCTGCAGCAAAGGCAGGGAGGTGCAGTGCTTGTGTGCTTGCTGCAGGGACGGCAGGGAGGTGCAGTGCGTGTGTGCTTGCTGTAGCAAAGGCAGGGAGGTGCAGTGCGTGTGTGCTTGCTGCAGAAACTGCAGGGAGGTGCAGTGCGTGTGTACTTGCTGCAGCAAAGGCAGGGAGGTGCAGTGCGTGTGTGCTTGCTGCAGAAACGGCAGGGAGGTGCAGTGCGTGTGTGCTTGCTGCAGCAAAGGCAGGGAGGTGCAGTGCGTGTGTGCTTGCTGCAGAAACAGCAGGGAGGTGCAGTGCGTGTGTGCTTGCTGCAGAAACGGCAGGGAGGTGCAGTGCATGTGTGCTTGCTGCAGCAAAGGCCGGGAGGTGCAGTGCGTGTGTGCTTGCTGCAGAAACGGCAGGGAGGTGCAGTGCGTGTGTGCTTGCTGCAGCAAAGGCAGGGAGGTGCAGTGCGTGTGTGCTTGCTGCAGAAACGGCAGGGAAGTGCAGTGCGTGTGTGCTTGCTGCAGCAAAGGCAGGGAGGTGCAGTGCGTGTGTGCTTGCTGCAGGGACGGGGAGGTGCAGTGCTGGTGTGCTTGGTGCAGCAAAGGCAGGGAGGTGCAGTGCTTGTGTGCTTGCTGCAGGGACGGCAGGGAGGTGCAGTGCGTGTGTGCTTGCTGCAGCAAAGGCAGGGAGGTGCAGTGCGTGTGTGCTTGCTGCAGAAACAGCAGGGAGGTGCAGTGCGTTTGTGCTTGCTGCAGCAAAGGCAGGGAGGTGCAGTGCGTGTGTGCTTGCTGCAGAAATGGCACGGAGGTGCAGTGCGTGTGTGCTTGCTGCAGCAAAGGCAGGGAGGTGCAGTGCGTGTGTGCTCGCTGCAGACAAGGGAGTGAGGTGCTGCATGTGTGCGCTCGCTACAGACAAGGCAAGAAGGTGCCGCGCGTGTGTGCTTTGAGCAGCCAACGTAGTGAGAGGTGGCGCGTGTGTGCTTGGTGCATCCAAGGCTGAGGGTTGTGGCGTTTCTGTGCATTGAGCAGCCAAGGCTGCGAGGTGCGGCCCACGCGGCTTTGAGTAGCCAAGGCTGCGAGGTGCGGTGCGTGGGGGCCTTGAGCCGCCAAGGCAGCGAGGTGCGGCGCGTGTGTGCTTTGAGCAGCCAAGGCTGAGAGGTGCAGCACGTGTGTGCTTTGAGCAGCCAAGGCAGGGAGGCGCAGTTTGCGTGTGCTTGGTGCAGCCAAGGCAGGGAGGTGTAGCGCGTGTGTGCTCGCTGCAGACAAGGCAGTTGGGTGCTGCGTGTGTGTGCTTTGAGCAGCCATGGTAGTGAGAGGTGGCGCATGTATGCTTGCTGCAGCCAAGGCTCTGAGGTGCGGCGCTTGTGTGCTTTACGCATCCAAGGCTGCGAGGTGCGGCGCGTGTGTGCTTTGAGCAGCCTAGGCAGGGAGGCGCAGCGTGTGTGTGCTTGGTGTAGCCAAGGCAGGGAGCTGCAGCGCGTGTGTGCTCGCTGCAGACAGGCAGTAAGGTGCTGCGCGTGTGTGCTCGCTGCAGACAAGGCAGTTCGGTGCTGCGTGTGTATGCTCGCTGCAGACAAGGCAGTTCGGTGCTGCATGTGTGTGCTTTGAGCAGCCAAGGTAGTGAGAGGTGGCACGTGTGTGCTGGCTGCAGCCAAGGCTGCGAGGTGTGGCGCGTGTGTGCTTTGAGCAGCCAAGGCTGCGAGGTGCGGCGAAGCGGCTTGAAGCAGCCTAGGCTGCGAGGTGCGGCGCGTGTGTGCATTGAGCAGGCAAGGCTGCGAGGTGCGGCCCACGCGGTTTTGAGCAGCCAAGGCTGTGAGGTGAGGCGCGTGTGTGCCTTGTGCAGCCAAGGCTGCAAGGTGCGGCGCGTGTGTGCTTTGAGCAGCCAAGGCTGCGAGGTGCAGCGCGTGTGTGCTTGGTGCCGCCAAGGCAGGGAGATTCAGCGCATGTGTGCTCGCTGCAGACAAGGCAGTGAGCTGCTGCGCATGTGTGCTCGCTGGAGACAAGGAAGTACGGTGCTGCGTGGGTGTGCTTTGAGCAGCCAAGGTAGTGAGAGGTGGCGCGTGTGTGCTTGGTGCAGCCAAGGCTGCGAGATGCGGCGCATGTGTGCTTTAAGCATCCAATACTGCGAGTTGCGGTGTGTCTGTGCTTTGAGCAGCCAAGCTGCGAGGTGCTGCCCAAGCGGCTTGAAGCAGCCTAGGCTGCGAGGTGCGGCGCGTGTGTGCATTGAGCAGCCAAGGCTGCGAGGTGCGGCCCATGCAGCTTTGAGCAGCCAAGGCTGCACGGTGCAGTGCGTGGGGGCCTTGAGCAGCCAAGGCTGCGAGGTGCGGCGCGTGTGTGCTTTGAGCAGCCAAGGTAGTGAGAGGTGGCGCGTGTGTGCTTGGTGCAGCCAAGGCTGCGAGGTGTGGCGCATGTGTGCTTTAAGCATCCAAGGCTGTGTGTGCTTTGAGCAGCCAAGGTAGTGAGAGGTGGCGCGTGTGTGCTTGGTGCAGCCAAGGCTGCGAGGTGTGGCGCATGTGTGCTTTAAGCATCCAAGGCTGTGTGTGCTTTGAGCAGCCAAGGCTGCGAGGTGCGGCGCAAGCGCCTTGTAGCAGCCTAGGCTGCGAGGTGCGGCGCGTGTGTGCATTGAGCAGCCAAGGCTGCAAGGTAAGGCCCACACGGCTTTGAGCAGCCAAGGCTGCGAGGTGCGGTGCGTGTGTGCCTTGTGCAGCCAAGGCTGCAAGGTGCGGCGCGTGTGCTTTGAGCAGCCAAGGCTGCGAGGTGCAGCGCGTGTGTGCTTTGAGCAGCCAAGGCAGGGAGGTGCAGTGTGTGTGTGCTTGCTGCAGCCAAGGAAGGGAGGTGCAGCGCGTGTGTGCTCGCTGCAGACAAGGCAGTGAGGTGCTCCGCGTGTGTGCTCGCTGCAGACAAGGCAGTTCGGTGCTGCGTGTGTGTGCTTTGAGCAGCCAAGGTAGTGAGAGGTTGCGCGTGTGTGCTTGCTGCAGCCAAGGCTTCGAGGTGCGGCGCATGTGTGCTTTAAGCATCCAAGGCTGCGAGGTGCGGCGTGTGTGTGCTTTGAGCAGCCAAGGCTGCGAGGTGCGGCGCGTGTGTGCTTTGAGCATCCAAGGCTGCGAGGTGTGGCGCGTGTGTGCTTTGAGCAGTCAAGGCTGCGAGGTGCAGCCCACGCGGCTTTGAGCAGCCAAGGCTGCGAGGTGCAGCGCGTGTGTGCTTTGAGCAGCCAAGGCAGGGAGGCGCAGCGTGTGTGTGCTTGCTGCAGCCAAGGAAGGGAGGTGCAGCGCGTGTGTGCTCGCTGCCGACAAGGCAGTGAGGTGCTGCGCGTGTGTGCTCGCTGCAGACAAGGCAGTTCGGTGCTGCGTGTGTGTGCTTTGAGCAGCTAAGGTAGTGAAAGGTGGCACGTGTGTGCTTGCTGCAGCCAAGGCTCCGAGGTGCGGCGCATGTGTGCTTTAAGCATCCAAGGCTGCGAGGTGCGGCGCGTGTGTGCTTTGAGCAGCCAAGGCTGCGAGGTGCGACGCGTGTGTGCTTTAAGCAGCCAAGGCAGGGAGGCGCAGCGTGTGTGTGCTTGGTGCAGGGAAGGCAGGGAGGTGCAGCGCGTGTGTGCTCGCTGCAGACAAGGCAGTGAGGTGCTGCACATGTGTGCTCGCTGCAGACAAGGCAGTACGGTGCTGCGTGGGTGTGCTTTGAGCAGCCAAGGTAGTGAGAGGTGGCTCGTGTGTGCTTGGTGCAGCCAAGGCTGCGAGGTGCGGCGCATGTGTGCTTTAAGCATCCATGGCTGCGAGGTGTGGCGCGTGTGTGCTTTGAGCAGCCAAGGCTTCGAGGTGCAGCGCAAGCGGCTTGAATCAACCTAGGCTGCGAGGTGCGGCGCGTGTGTGCATTGAGCAGCCAAGGCTGCGAGGTGCAGCCCACGCGGCTTTGAGCATCCAAGGTTGCAAGGTGCGGTGCGTGTGTGCCTTGTGCAGCCAAGGCTGCGAGGTGCAGCGCGTGTGTGCTTTGAGCAGCCAAGGCAGGGAGGCGCAGTGTGTGTGTGCTTGCTGCAGCCAAGGAAGGGAGGTGCAGCGCGTGTGTGCTCGCTGCAGACAAGGCAGTGAGGTGCTCCGCGTGTGTGCTCGCTGCAGACAAGGCAGTTCGGTGCTGCGTGTGTGTGCTTTGAGCAGCCAAGGTAGTGAGAGGTTGCGCGTGTGTGCTTGCTGCAGCCAAGGCTTCGAGGTGCGGCGCATGTGTGCTTTAAGCATCCAAGGCTGCGAGGTGCGGCGTGTGTGTGCTTTGAGCAGCCAAGGCTGCGAGGTGCGGCGCGTGTGTGCTTTGAGCATCCAAGGCTGCGAGGTGTGGCGCGTGTGTGCTTTGAGCAGCCAAGGCTGCGAGGTGCAGCCCACGCGGCTTTGAGCAGCCAAGGCTGCGAGGTACAGCGCGTGTGTGCTTTGAGCAGCCAAGGCAGGGAGGCGCAGCGTGTGTGTGCTTGCTGCAGCCAAGGAAGGGAGGTGCAGCGCGTGTGTGCTCGCTGCCGACAATGCAGTGAGGTGCTGCGCGTGTGTGCTCGCTGCAGACAAGGCAGTTCGGTGCTGCGTGTGTGTGCTTTGAGCAGCTAAGGTAGTGAAAGGTGGCACGTGTGTGCTTGCTGCAGCCAAGGCTCCGAGGTGCGGCGCATGTGTGCTTTAAGCATCCAAGGCTGCGAGGTGCGGCGCGTGTGTGCTTTGAGCAGCCAAGGCTGCGAGGTGCGGCGCGTGTGTGCTTTAAGCAGCCAAGGCAGGGAGGCGCAGCGTGTGTGTGCTTGGTGCAGGGAAGGCAGGGAGGTGCAGCGCGTGTGTGCTCGCTGCAGACAAGGCAGTGAGGTGCTGCACATGTGTGCTCGCTGCAGACAAGGGAGTGAGGTGCTGCGCGTGTGTGCTTTGAGCAGCAAAGGTAGTGAGAGGTGGCGTGTGTGTGCTTGCTGCAGCCAAGGCTCCGAGGTGGTGCATGTGTGCTTTAAGTATCCAAGGCTGAGAGGTGCGGCGCGTGTGCGCTTTGAGCAGCCAAGGCTGTGAGGTGCGGTGCGTGTGTGCTTTGAGCAGCCAAGGTAGTGAGAGGTGCAGCGCGTGTGTGCTTTGAGCTGCCAAGGCAGGGAGGTGCAGCGTGTGTGTGCTTGGTGCAGCCAAGGCAGGGAGGTGCAGCGCGTGTGTTCTCGCTGCAGACAAGGCAGTGAGGTGCTGCGCGTGTGTGCTCGCTACAGACAAGGCAGTTCGGTGCTGCGTGTGTGTGCTTTGAGCAGCCAAGGTAGTGAGAGGTGCAGCGCGTGTGTGCTTTGAGCACCCAAGGCTGCGAGGTGCGGCGCGTGTGTGCTTTGAGCAGCCAAGGTAGTGAGATGTGTAATGTGTGTGTGCTTTGAGCAGCCAAGGCAGGGAGGCGCAGCGTGTGTGTGCTTGGTGCAGCCAAGGCAGGGAGGCGCAGCGCGTGTGTGCTCGCTGCAGACAAGGGAGTGAGGTGCTGCGCGTGTGTGCTCGCTGCAGACAAGGGAGTTCGGTGCTGCGTGTGTGTGCTTTGAGCAGCCAAGGTAGTGAGAGGTGGCGCGTGTGTGCTTGGTGCAGCCAAGGCTGCGAGGTGCGGCGCATGTGTGCTTTAAGCATCCAAGGCTGCGAGGTGCGGCGCGTGTGTGCATTGAGCAGCCAAGGCTGCGAGGTGCAGCCCACGCGGCTTTGAGCAGCCAAGGCTGCAAGGTGCGGTGCGTGTGTGCCTTGTGCAGCCAAGGCTGCGAGGTGCGGCGCGTGTGTGCTTTGAGCAGCCAAGGCAGGGAGGCGCAGCGTGTGTGTGCTTGCTGCAGCCAAGGAAGGGAGGTGCAGCGCGTGTGTGCTCGCTGCAGACAAGGCAGTGAGGTGCTGAGTGTGTGTGCTCGCTGCAGACAAGGCAGTTCGGTGCTGCGTGTGTGTGCTTTGAGCAGCCAAGGTAGTGAGAGGTGGCGCGTGTGTGCTTGCTACAGCCAAGGCTCCGAGGTGCGGCGCATGTGTGCTTTAAGCATCCAAGGCTGCGAGGTGCGGCGCATGTGTGCTTTGAGCAGCCAAGGCTGCGAGGTGCGGCGCGTGTGTGCTTTGAGCATCCAAGGCTGCAAGGTGCGGCGCGTGTGTGCTTTGAGCAGCCAAGGCTGCGAGGTGCGGCGCGAGTGTGCTTTGAGCAGCCATGGTAGCGAGGTGCGGCGCATGTGTGCTTTGAGCAGCGCTAGTTGCAAGGTGCGGCGCATGTGTGCTTTGAGCAGCCAAGGCTGCGAGGTGCGGCGCATGTGTGCTTTGAGCAGCGCTAGTTGCGAGGTGCGGCGCGTGTGTGCTTTGAGCAGCCAAGGCTGCGAGGTGCGGCGCGTGTTGGATTTGAGCAGCCAAGGCAGTGAGGTGCAGTGCGTGTGTGCTTTGAGCAGCCAAGGCTGCGAAGTGCGGCGTGTGTGTGCTTGAGGTGGACAAGGCAGTGAGGAGCAGCAGGAGGGTATGTGGTGCAGTGCCTCAGAGCGTGGTGCAGCGGGAGGGAGTGTGGTTTAGCAGGAGCCTGTGCAGTGTAGCGTAACGTCCCTCAGTGCATCGGATGGACCCGTGATGCGACGTGAGGGAGGATGCCACTCGAGCGTTTCATGGGGGTGCGGTTCTCCTGGGCGAGAGTGGGGGGCTTCCCGCTTGGGAGTGAGGTGCAGCGGGGCCGTCGGTGGTTCAGCAGGAGGGCGAGGCACCCTGTGCCGGGGACTGTGGTACAGAGAGCTTGTGGGCGGTGCAGCGGGCTAGGGTGCAGGGCAGCGCGTGAGAGTGGGGTGCAGCAAGTACGAGAGTGGTGCGGCCCTTCAGAAAGCGGAACGGCCTGAGGTCGTGGGGGTTGGCGTTTGGAGGCGGGAGTGAGTGGCGTGCGGTGTGAGGGAGTGTGGTGCCATGGACTTGTGGACGACAGTGTGGGTGGGGGCGCGGTGCAGAGCGTGTCCCAACCCGCGCGATGGGAGGGCTTTCCGTGGCACGGGAGCGTGCTTGGTGCAGGGGAGCAGGGGAGTTGATGCGAAACCTAATGGCGGGGGTCCATTGTCCGTTTCTCACGTTTTATCAGGCGCGTGTTTGGCGCGCCTGTCTTCGGTCGCCTTCCGTCGGGCGCAAGCCTCCAAGCGCGTCTCCACTTCCCATTCCCCTCGTTTTTATGCGGTGCGAGCCCCTCCTGCCTTGTCGCTCAGAGCGCAGGTTTGTTATTCCATAGTTCCCGCGACGCTACGGATAGTTTGTGCGGCGCTCCCCCTCTCTCGCCACTGTCTAGGAAGCAAGAAAGAAGACGAGATCAACCTTATCAGGTTAGCCAAGAGCCGAGATGGATGTCTCAGTTCTATGTTTCTGAACTAAAACAACGACTGGGGGCAATAAAAGAATTGTATCTCACGCGTAATGTCATCATTCCGATAATATCAATCCTCAGCACGTCGATCACCGTGGCTTCACCGTCTTCGGAGATACTCCACAACCATCAAGTACAGCTTCACCCAAACTTGAGCCCGAAGTCTCCCATGATGAAAAAGCACCTGCTGTGTAGCATGATGGATGGGAAACCTTGTTAGGTAGTGAAATACGGGGTTTAAACTGACACCACCCATGTAGCATCTCAATTGTTTCCTGTTTCCCCTCAACTTTAAGCTACTGCCCCATGATCTGGGAATATACCGCCTTGAATTTCAGAGTGAAAACATTCCCCTCCTCGCCTATGTAGACGACCTTTTTGTACATGTGCTCAAGCAACACAGTCCTCGTGTACAGGGAAGAGCACATCCAAGAGTAGCTCAAGCTGTCCATCTCCTCTACAATCACCTAATTACTCGGACTCAATACCAATGATGGCCTCGACACTATCAACCTCTCGACAAGTAAGTATGCCGAGTCCTTGGGGAAGAAATTTACCTTGCACCAATCAGCCTAACTACCCCTTTCCGACAAATTTCCTCCCGATCATACACCGAACCCTCCTAACTGGTTTCGAGCATTAGCTATACCAGCAACAACTATGGTGCCTTCTATTAACCACCGTTACATGCTGCCCAGACCTCGCCTATATCGCTGACGGCTCGTGCAGTAAGGCGTTGGCTTGAAGGCGAGGATATGGAATACCTAAGGCGAGCTCTACGATACTTAATTTCGACCCCTACGGCCGGCTTAAGCTATACGACGAAGCCTGCTCATAACTTTAAACTCTGTGGCTACGTCGAAACAGACCATACTACTTATCCTGAAAATAGGCGCTTAAGAGTCGAATTCATATTTCGTCTTGACCTGCTGGAGTGATCTCCTAGAAGTAAACGAAACATGAGATCATCACACTTTCTTAAGCAGAGAAGGAATTCGATGCAGCGCCAGCACCAACACTGCGCGGACCTTGTTGATGTCTACGAGCGAAGGGAAATTTACTCCAAATTCTACATTCACGAATGAAAGGGGGTGTTAAATAATGCTGGAGTACTTATGCATTCATGGAGATAAATTTAGTTCATAAAATCAGTGCAATACCTCATGTAAAGGACATGCTGTAGTAACGTCAGCAGTATCGGGTCAGCAAGTGAACAATAGGATGACATGAGAGGTCACTTGACCATCTGATTCGCTACATAAATATTCACTTCACAAATATGTACTTCCCCATAGGTACTTCTTGAACATTAATTAGCATTGTATCTTCCATAATTATTATCCTTTTCATTACGGAAGCCTTATTGTCAAGGTGCAAGTCTTCGGCTAACTTTATATACTGCGGTTCTACTGAGTCTAGATCATGTCCCCTCACGAAGGGTTTGTTCTGTTGGAAATGATGAAACAACTTAAGCATTTTAGGAGGATTGTCGAGTACAAATACACGAGTATCGCAACATCGAGGATTGCCGAGTCAAACCTGCTACAGTACATTCTTGTCAACTCACTGCCTTCCCCCCGCCGTTCTGTGCTACCCTGTACCTTATTCACGTGCGCCTGCCTGACTGCTTAGCCACTGCCCGCGACCACTTCCTTAGTCAGCACCCTGCCGACCTCACCTTGACCGCCTTTGTCACTGCTCTGTCTGAGATAGAGACTCGCTAGCGCACTATCGTTCAGTCGAGTGGTGTTGCGGCAGTCCCTATCTTTCAGGGCTATGCTCCCTCCCAGTGCACGTACACTGACGTTTCCGCTGCGGTAGTTACTGCTGCTCCTGCTGCTGAGACCGCAGCGGCGGACCTTCCCGAAGTAGCAGCGACAGCGTCGGGGCCGTCGCGGCCCCAAGGGAGGGCGTGGTGGTGGTGGCAACGATAGTGGTTCTGACGAGGGGGCTGGGGCTGGCGTCCGGGAGCTGCGGCAGCCGCAGCCGCAGCAGCAGCAGCAACAGCAGCAGAAGCCGCAGCAGCCGCAGCAGCAGCCGTGGGCCCGCCTCCCGCCGGGGTGGCCAGGAGCCCCTAGAGGGGGTGGCTTAGGTGGCGGTCCTCGCAGCTCGGCGTCTACCGGCGGTTTCGGTGCTGTGGGCTGCCAATACTAGCTCCACACCGGGCCCCTTCTTGGCACTGTGTGCCGCCGCCTGCTCCCGACCGCCCGCTGCTTCCGCAGCCTCGACAACCACTTTCGTCGTCATTTCGGCCCGGCCCCGGACCTCCCCGATTGGCCCAGTCTACTGCGCCACGCTGTGCTTGTGTTTGACTTGGACATGGATCATATTAGTTTTGCCCTGCATTCTCTGTATGGTGACGCTTCTAGTGTGTCTGTATCTTATTACCCTGTGTTCTCTAGCTTAGGCATAGCACCTGTGTGTAGTACAGAGACTCCTGCTGTGTCAGGCGTAGGACCGTTTGCTTTGTCTAGTCTAGGCTCCACTCTCGCTCCTCCTTCGTCTGCCGCTACTGCTTCGCTGTCCTTCACACTTGAATCCATTGAGTCTGTCTGCTTCTTCCGCGACCACGCTGCGCTTATGCCACTTGCCGCGCTTGCCGCTATCGCACATGCCGATGACCCCTCCTCTGGTCCTGTAGTTGCTCGCAGCTACACTACCCTTCCCTGTCCAGCGGTCCCCTCGGGTTCCCTTACAGGCCTGCTCATCCCCTCGTTCTCCCGGAACTTAGTCGGTGCCGGCTGTCTTCAGGACCTCGGCGTCACAAGTACGTTCCCGGGTCACGAGTGGTACGCCGTCTGTACCGAGGCCGCCTCAGGTTTCCCCCATGCAACGCTCCCCCGAGACCCCGTTTCTGGCCTCTTTACGCTGGACACTGCTCCCCCTCGATGGGCGCGTCCTCCTCGACCTCCTGCGTCTACCCATGTCGACGATGTGTGCTCTTGTTGGTTGCTCACTCACCTGTCGCTTCTGTGGCACCACCGCCTAGGTCACCCTGCGCTCCCGCGTCTACTTCACATGTCCCAGTACGGTCTCGTCCTAGGTCTCCCTGCGTCGCTTCCTGCCCTCCCTCCCTCGCCTGCGCCACCATGCACGCCCTACGTCGAGGGCCAGCTCCACCGGGCTCTTCACTCCTTCTCGCTTCGTCCTGCCACCGCACCCCTCCAGACCCTGCACCTGGACGTTTGGGGCTCAGCCCCCGTCCCTGGACCGCGTCGCGAGCGCTACTTTCTAGTGCTCCATGATTCATGCCGGTGCACGCCATTTTCTATGGTCGTTCGTCGTTCGTTACGCCGCTCACCAGCTTAACCTCTGGCCGCACGCCCAGCGGCCGCTGGTTTTGACGACCCTTCTTTGGACAGGGTTCCCTGATAACGCGTCCGTGTTCCACGTCTGGGGCTGCCTCGTTCACGTTCGTGCCTCAGGCACGGACAAGCTCACTGCCCGCATTGTCCCCTGTGTCTTCCTCGGTTTCCCTCTGGACTCCTCTAACTGGCACTTTTACCACCCGCCGTCTCACCGCTTCTTTCACTCCCGTGACGCCACTTTCTACGAGTTTATCTCCTTTTACCACCGCTTTCCCCACCGAGGTCTCCCGGATTCCCCTCCCCTATTTCTGGTCCCCACTCCCCCGGTAGCCCTTGCTCACCTTCCTCCCCGTCCTGCTCCGTCTGGTGTGTCTCACGTCACTCCCCTCCCGTCGGTTGTCCCGGTCGAGGAGTCGATTGACTTCGGTGGCCCTCCGGTATAGTTCTTGCCGCCTGTCTCTCCCTCACTATCTCCTCCCTCGTCGCAGTCGCCGCCACCGCAGCCGCCGCCGCTGTCGCAGCAGCAGCAGCCGTTCGTGGCCTCTGGGGGTGCTGGCGTTGAGGAGGGTGCTAGTCATGGGGTTTCTGTCGTGTCTTGTCCTGGCGGGCTTGGGGGTGACACCGGTGCTGGAGAGGGTTCCCACTCTGGGGGTACTCGTTCTAGGGGTGCTAGAGTGGAGTGTTCTGGAGGTAGCCGCGGTGCAGCTGGCGGTCCAGGTGTCGTCGTCGAGCAGCAGCAGTTGCAGTTATCGCCTGCTCGGCCTTTCCTCCCCTGACCGCTCGCCTGCGTCTCCCCCGCCGCCTCCTCCCCTTCCTATTCACGGTCCTGTGTTTCCTCCGCCAGACTCATCCCCACCTTGTTTCCCCCCTCGTTCCCCTCCTGTTACTCCTCCTCTGTCTCCTGACCCGACGCCTCCGTCTCACGTCTGGTCTCGCCGTTCGTCTCGTGCTCGTCCTGTCTCCCCTGTTCAGCTTTCTCACCCTATGTTGCTTTGTTCCTACGCGTCTCGTCCTCCCCTCATGCCTTCGCCTCCTCTGTCATCGCTTGCTGTCATGCCTCCCCCTCTGTCTGACTACCTTTGTGTTGCTCGTCCTCTTGTTCCTCGGGTCCTTGCCTCCCTCGTTACCGACCCGTCTGTTCCTCTCTCGAGTCTTGACGCTCTTGTCGCTGCTGTCGCTGACTTCGCCTCTACCCATCACCTTGGCTAAGCCTTCGCCCTGGTCTCTGGCCCTGTCTGTCTTCCGTCCGTCGGGGTGCTCCTGCCCTTGGCAGTGACGTCCTAGAGGACAGCCAGTGCGAGCCTGCTTTCCTGTCCGAGGCTGCTCCCCATCTTTGCTCCATGCTGCTAGTCCCTGAGGGCGACCCAGACGCCTTGACACCCCGACCCCTCGCACTTATGCTGAGGTGACCTCGGGACCCTGGGCCTCTCAGTGGATAGCTACCATGGAGCAGGAGATGGCATCTTGGAGATCCACCGGCACTTACGTCGACGCAATTCCCCCACCTGGGATGAACGTAGTCGACGGCCGATGGTTCTTCAAGGTGAAGCTCCCCCCTGGAGAGCCGCCTGTCTTCAAGGCGTGCTATGTGGCTAGAGGCTTCAGTCAGCGAGAGGGGGTGGACTTCTTTCAGACCTTTGCCCTAACCCCAAAGATGACTTCTCTTCGAGCGCTGCTACACGTAGCAGCACAGCTTGACTATGAGCTCCACCCCCTAGACTTCTCCACTGCTTTTCTTCAGGGCAGCCTACACGAGCAGGTCTACCTGCTCCGACCGTAGGGCTTCATCGGTACCTTCCCTCCTGGGACCCAGTGGCTCTTCCGACGCCTGGTCTACGGCTTGCAACAGGCACCCCGTAAGTGGCACGACACACTGCGTGCTACGCTAGCTGACCTGCAGTTCTTTCCGTCCTCTGCAGACCCTTCGCTCTTCGTTTGTGCTGGCCAGACTCCGTTCTACATCCTTGTCTACATAGACGACCTGGTCTTCGCTACTCTTGACAGAGACGCGCTGGCCTCCGTGAAGGCTGAGCTGCTGAGGAGACACACCTGCACTGACCTAGGAGAGCTGCGCCGCTACCTTGGCCTGCAGATCTCCAGGGACAGAGCAGTGCGCAACATCACTCTCACACAATCACACTTGGTGCACCAGGTCCTTCAAAGGTTCGGTCGTCAGTTCTCCTCCGCACAGCCCACACCTCTGCCAGTAGACCAGAGGCTCTCGGCTTTAGTTCCTGAGGAGTCAGTAGAGCCCAGTGGTCCTTACGCAGAGCTGGTGGGTTGCCTCATGTACCTAATGACTTGCACTCGTCCCGATCTCGCATACCCTCTCAGCATCTTGGCTCGCTTTGTGGCGACAGGCAGACACCGACCACAGCACTGGTCGGCCACTACGACGGTTTTGCGTTATCTAGCAAGTACATTGGACATGGGGCTAGTGCTGGGAGGACGCAGACCAGTGGTCCTTACTAGGCACACAGACGCTTCTTGGGCAGACAACGCTGAGACCCTCAGGTCCTCCCAGGGATACTGCTTTAGCCTTGGTTCGGGTGCCATCTCGTGGAGGTCCACTCGCTCCTTGTCTGTTGCCCAGTCTAGCTGTGAGGCTGTGAGGCTGTGAGCCATGGAGGCACATGAGCTCCGCTGGCTGACGTTCTTGCTCACCGACTTAGGTGAGCAGCCTAGCTCTGCCCCGGTCCTGTATGCGGACAACAGGGCCATGATCTTCCTGTTCTCTCTTGTTTCTAGTCATTGTAGTATTCTAACACTTGTGACGGTTGACGCAGGTTGACGACACCTAATGGAGGTTGCAAAAGGCAACGGTCGCTGACCGTTCATCCTGCAATTCGAGAGTTAGAAGCGTCAAAGTCAGCGCGACAGTGAGGACACATAACCGTCCTGGTATTACAGTACGGGTGGTTACTCGAGTCGTGCTTATGGAGTCGTAAAGTGAGTGTACCCCTCAAAGTACACTGTTAGACAGACTTTTCATGTTCCTCTGTATTATTATACAAGACCTTGTATCCCGCAGGTATAATCAATCACTTGTTCTCACATTCTAATACAAGGGTTCAACTCAAACTTCCGGTGTGCTATCAAGCACTCTATCCACTCAAGGACTTGGTTTCTGCAAAATATCCTAGGGCTATTCGAAACCCAACATGGTATGAGAGCTAGTCAGAGACTACGCTCCCATTACAAACTTCTTCAATTGAGTTTCGAAATTGGGCAACACTCGAAGCAATTCCAATTTTATTATCAAGATTCAAGGCATGGCACCATCAAAAGGCGGAGGATCCTCTACTGGATCTCCAGGCAACGAGGCATCTGCACCTCCAGTCTCTGAACTACAGAATGCAGGCGCAACTCAAGGCGCAACCCAAGGCGCAACTGCAGGAGCAACCACGCACCTAGTGGCCTCCTCCTCGGGCATTGAGCCAAGCCTTACGGAGAAGTTCTTCTCTTTCATGTCGCACTACGAGCAATCCTCAACACCTGCTCAGTCGGCACACAGCAACAGCATCAGCGGCGCTAGCAGTGGCAAAGTGACAATCAACCTCGACGGCTCATTGTACGGAAGAGGCAAATCAAGAGCCTACGCAACACCAGCCTTACCAGCCTTTACCCGGCTCGTTTACCTTCCTACCAACTCCAGCACCATTGGCGGATTCGGGGCCAAGCGACTTGCAGTCATAAATTCTCAACATCTAGCACCAATTCAACAACATCCTGAAGCTGCAGACAACTTTCTTGTTCAATGGAAAATACTTCTATACTTGGAGTTTTGAGTTTGAGTGGCTGATGGACTGCATGCAGATCCTCGGCTTCTTCACCTGCTCTTGTCCTTTTCCTGCAAACGGGATTGTCAAATAAAAGAAGACATACATGTACCAGTCGTTAATGGCATTTACTATACTTCTCCGAAATCTAACACCGACAGAACAACAGAGCATCCAAACATACAGGACTTGCGACAATTTGGCCGAGCTCGCCTGCTGCCACCTGAAGAGCAGCATGTATCAAGCATTAGACAGTGTGACCCAGAGCCGGCTTATGGCGCAGCTGACAACAATTAAAATCCCAACCATGGGAGAAGGCAATGGCGTATATGAATCGATGCAGAGGACTACGCGATAGACTCCTAAGGAGCGGTGGCAACTTATCAGAAGATTCGTTCGTTTCGATCATCCTCAGCGTATGACGTGCTCCCTCCTACAGGCCCACGGGAGGATCTACAAGATGCATCTCTGCACGGAACTCCATGGCGTCGTTCAACTTCAGTCACTCTAAACGAGCATCGTACCATAAATGTCATGTTTACTTGTCATCGACACTCTCGGCTACAACTTACTCAGCATCAGCAAGTTGATGTCGAAAGGTATTCACCTAAAGTGTGACAGCGATGACTGCGAGTTTCGGCTTTACCACGGGAAGGGCGGTCGGTACATCGGCAAGGCGATCCAGAAGTCTGGCGTCTTCGTCGTGGACTTTGTCCCAGATCATAGCACTGCAGACATTGATGGCGTTATCTCCTTCACCACTTGGATGCACCCACTGGACCTCGACACCGCCTTAGACAGAGACGGATTTTGGTACTCCAACATGGTACGTGAAGCGGAAAGCACAAGGTTGTTAGCCGTAATGAGAGAGGCAGAAGAAACAAGGGAAGCAAAAGCATCAAGGGGAAACAAAGAACCAAGGGCGCCGATACGAGAAACACTTGAACACCCCGTCGCCGGCACTTCATCCACGCCACTAGCTGAAAAGGCACCAGCCGAAGAACCACCACCAACAGAAGTAGAGCAACTGAAGGCGGACACCCGCAAAAACCATCTCTGCGGCGACGTTCTCCACCTTCTATGCCATCTCTGACCTCTACCAGCGATCTGTCGGTCACAAAGAAAGTAAAGAATCATGGCATCAAAGGCTGTGTCCATCGAGGCAACTCAAGTTTATTCGACACCATACGAGCAGGTGTGCTTGAGACAGACGCATTGTTACTACCCGGGGGAAGAGAATTTCACCGATCTACCTTGCCAACCATTTCCGTCACATCACAACCCGAGCACACCAGCCTATGCTCCACTCGAAAAAGGTATCTAGTGACATACTGTATATTCCTTACGTGGCTTGCTGCGGCAGAAAGAGAGAGCGATGCAAAACATAAAAGTTTTCAATCAGGCGGGGCAATGGAATACTAGTCACAGCCCTTCAAGGACTACCTAGCGGAGAGGGAGATCAAGAGACTCGTAATCCTCCCCTACGCTCATCCACAAAATGGTGTAGCAGAAAGGATGAACAAGACTCTCCAGAACATCATGCGAAAGTTGCTACGTGGCATGCGACTGCCCAACTCATAATGGTCGGAGGAAATGGATCACGCTGTAATGTTGCAAAATCTTAGCTCCCTACCGAACAATGCGTCATTGCATCTGCTATGGACAAAGAAGCAGGGCAAAACATAACTTTTACGAGTTTTTGGTTGCATCGTACAGTACCGGCCGCACACTACACCAAAACAGGGCTCCAGATACACGGACTGGTCACAACAGTACACCCAGCGACTCCACTGCCACGCAGTACGGAGCCCACTGTAGTCAAGGAGGCCCTGGAAAGACCACACTGGCAGAAATGGTGGGAGGCAATGGACAGGGAGTTAAAGGCGTTACACGAACGCAACACCTGGAAGCTTATTCAAAATGTGCAAACAACGGGGAAGACAATCCTCTCGAGGAAATGGGTTTTCCGAGTAAAGACAAAAGCAGATGGGACCATCGACCGCTTCAAGGCTCGCAGGGTGTTGCGGGGCTTCGACCAACGGCACGGCCACAACTACACCGAAACATTCGCCCCAGTTAGGCGCCACACATCCCTGCGAATTCTTCTCGCCGTCGTCGCCGCTCGCAAGCTTCGCCTGCGACAGATCAACATCGCCATGGCCTTCCATACGGAATCACACAGGCTCCACGACTATGGTAGCGGTACCTTTATGGATTTCTCACCGGCAAGAGATTCGCTCAACTGCCGCACGACCAAGCGATGTATCGTCTCTCCCGAAGCGGCGACTGCATGCTCCTGATTGCCTATGGCGACGATCTACTCAACATCAGCTCGACCACCTCCATTCTCGTCTGGTTCAAAGGGGAGCTGCATGTTATAGTCACAATAGGCTCAGATGTGCCAATAATAAGAGATAGAGAGCACAGTCGGATTTCCATCAGACGGCTTCAAATATTGATGCCGATCTGATGTGTGCCTCAAATGGTGATCTATAAATTGAATCTGCAGCGCGATGCTGTCCTCTATTAGCAGCAAGTTGAATCATGAAATTCCATGAAGATTTGACGACGATATGGCGGTTTGACTGGCAAGAGGTACAGCAGCCACTATAGTCTTAGGAGTACAAAAAAAACTTAGGAAGAAGAATTCTAGAGGGAGATGGTTCCCAGCCTCTACATACCCCAAGAGCTGAGGTCCTGATTGGTGGTACACCACCACAGAGTCCCCAACCACGAAGAGTCTCGAAACCAACCCTCCAAGGGGCTACACCAAGTGAAATGTAACACTACACGAAGTAGCGTTACTATTCTCACTATTTAATATTTATCCGCGTCCCTTGGGCTTGAAATCTTGAGCTCTTGGTCTTGGATCTGCAAGATAAATTCTTCTTGAGTTAATGGGGGCTTGCTGCACACACTTGCAACGCGATGGACACTTCACACTCGACAAAATAGAAAAAACACATGCGACACACAAACGACGACTTGACATGCGAGTTGTAAAAACTTGCTAATGTCTTGACCGACACAAACCACATTGTGATACACCATTCAAAGACACACACAAGCACTGGATAGCAATGACATCGACTCACAATTCATTCCATGCCATGCATGCACACACACAAACAAGGACGACAAGCCGAGTGCAAGCCATAGGGTTGCACCAACAAACTCCCCCTCGGATTGTTGGCCTTATAATCTGCTCCTCTTAGTTCAGAGCCATCCCAGCAAGCTTGCAACACTTCCAATGCTGCTGCTCAACGAGCCTCTTGGTCATCATATCAGCTGGCTGTGCCGTCGTCTTCACGTAGTGCAACTCCACTTCACCCGCGGTTACCATGCTCCTCACCCAATGCCACTTCACCTTCATGTGCTTGGTAAGGCCATGAAGAACGGGGTTCTTTTCCAATGCAATAGCACCTTGGCTATCACAGTAGAGTGGGGTAGGTCGTTGCTGCTCCTCCCCCAATTCAGCTAGCAAACGCCGCTGCCACACAACCTCTCTTATGGCACGGAAGAGTGCCATGTACTCGGACTCCACCGAGCTCAATGCTTGGTCCACTTGTTTCTTGCTCTCCCAAGCTGTTGGTCCTCCACCAACACAGCAGATGAAGCCTCCCACACTTGTCATGTCCTCTGGTTCTGATGCCCAAGATGCATCAGAGAAGGCGGTGAGAAAGAGCCTCCCGGGTTCGACTCCATCCGCACCCTTTTGACGCCTTTGTGCCGCTGCGGAGTATTGCAGTCCAACAGTTGCTGTTTGGCCAAGGTACTTGGCCACCCTCTCTCCAGCTGCTACCTGCTCTTCATTAGGGCATTGGACAACCCTAGCCAGCTGCCCGGTAGCAAAGGCTGCATCCGGCCTTGTATGAACGGCCGCATACATGAGGCTGCCCACCAAGGAGTGAAAACGCCGCCTCTCCTCTTCACCAACACTTTCCTCCACTGGTCCTTTCACACACTTGAACCCTGAGGGAAGAGGAGTAGCCATATGACCTTCACTCTTCCCAAAGTTTGCAGCCAAGACCTCCAAGTACTTCTTTTGATGCACTCGCATCCACCACTTCTCCACATCTCGCTCAATGTGAAGCCCAAGGTAGTAGTTGACATCACCAAGGGTCTTGCACTTGAACTTGTCTTCAAGCTTCAGCATCACATCCTTTACAAGGTCAGAAGAGGGTGAGAATATGAGGATGTCATCCACATAAACCACCATGAAGCTCCTCTGCTCCCCCTCGCCAAGCATGAACAAGGATTGATCGGCCGTTGAGGGAGTGAAGCCGATCGCCTCCAAGACTTCCCGCAGCTTGATGTACCATTGCCTAGGGGCTTGCTTGAGGCCATAGAGTGCTTTCTTCAGCTTCCACACTCTGCCACTCCCATCATTGTACCCCTCTGGCTGCTCCATGAAGGTCTCTTGCTCCAAAACGCCGTTGAGGAAGGCCGTTACGATATCCATTTGCTTCACCACCCATCCTTTGATGGCCGCCGCGGCGAAGAGGGTTCGAAGGGTTGTACCCTTCACCACAGGGGCATACACTTCATTGTAGTCCTTCTTCTCTTGCTGCTGATACCCCTTGGCTACAAGTCTGCTCTTGTAGCGCTCGATGTTGCCGTCGGCATCGGTCTTGCGCTTGAAGAGCCACTTGGAAGAGATCGCCTTCCGCCCCGGAGGTAGGTTCACCAAGTCAAATGTGTCGTTCTCTATGATGCTCCCCATTTCTTCATCTGAGGCCTTCTTCCACTCCTTCCCATTGGGGCCCTCCCAAGCCTCCTTGGGATTTGTAGGCTCCCCCGGCATCTCCACCGGAGAGAAGAAGGCAAAGGCGCACTCCTCGCTTTCATCTTCCGCATCATCGCCTAGCATGAGAGCCGAACCGGTCAAGGTTGAGTTGGCTGGTCCTCCAAGCCGGTCATAGCTCAACCTATTGGGGGGCTAAGTCCTCCTTCTCCCCCTTCCTTCCTCCTCTGGTGCAGGGACTTGAATGCTCTCATGGCGTTGCGGTAAATCTCGTCGGTTCCCACGAGCACTTGTAGCACGAGGCGGAAGTGACGATGCATGCTCATCATCTTGCTGCACCTCCTTCTCCTCCTCATCCCCATTCATTTGAAGAGATTGCCTCGTGATTGTGCTGCTGCTACTCAGCTCCAAGGGCAGCTCCACATGCTCCAAGCCGGTACTCTTCACCTCTCCAAGCCGCACACCAATCTTCGCTTGGTTCTCCGCCTTCCACTCCTTGTACGGTAAGTTCTCCATGAACTTGCAATCTCTGCTCACCAAGAACTTCTTGGTAAATGGGTCCCATAGAAGCCATCCCTTGCTGTTTTGAGCCATGCCCAGGTGCACGGCCCATGTTGCCTTGGCATCAAGCTTGTTGTGCCGAAGTTTCTTAGGCACAAGTGCCATGCACATGCACCCGAACACCCGAAGCATATCCACCTTCGGCTTCCTTCCAATCCACTCCACATACGGCACCCATTTGTCTTCTCCCACGTGAGTCAAGGCTCTGTTCTTGGCCACACAAGCATGCCGCACCGCATCCGGCCAAAAATAATTGAGTAGACTGGCTTCAATGAGAAGTCCCCGAGCCGTCTCCGTGAGTGTCCGATTCGCACGCTCGGTGATGCCGTTCATTGCAGGAGAGTAGGGCATGGTAAGAGAGTGCCTTATGCCCTGCTTCTTCAGCCAAGTTGAGAAGTCCTTGCTCAGGAACTCTCCCCCACGGTCAGTGCGAATTGCCTTCACAAGCCGGTCTTGTTGCCGCTCCACCATCGGCAACCAATCGGTCTTCACCGTTTCAGCTACATCACTCTTCTTGGGCAGGACATACACCCAAGTCATGCGAGTGTAGACGTCTACAATGGTGAGGAATTACTCAGCTCCTGCAGCTCCAAGCTTCAAGGGGCCCACCACATCCATCACCACCTCATCAAGTGGTGCCTTCGCCGTTGTCTCCGAGCTATGGAACGGGTAGCGGGTGAAATTGGCTTGCATGCATGTTGGACAGCCAAGCACCTCATTGGGCTCCCCCTTGACACGTATCCCACTGACCATCTCTTGCTTAACTATCTGCTGCAAAATGGGCAATGCCACATGCCCCATTCGCCGATGCAAGGTCAGCCAATCGCACTCTCCCGTAGCGGAAGTCGGGTTAGAGAAAGCGGCACTCGCAATTGTGCCCCACAAGCTCTCTCCTTTCTCCTTTGCCGCTGCTGATTTGCTGATCTTAGGCTTCTCCTCATTATTTCCACCACCTTTGGCTGCTGCACTACTCTCCTTGGGTTCACACGCCTTGCTGGTCTCTCCAAGGTTGCACTCCTTCGAGTCACTCTTGGTGTCACTTTGTTTTCCGTGATCACCGCCACCAACCGCTTCACTCTTGGTGCTGACGCTTGCTGCCACTTGCCTCTCTTTAGGCATAGGTACCACTGGGATTTGTCACATCTCATTGTAGATATCCCTGTCCTCATGAAGGTCCCAAAGCTTCCGCTCACCAAGCCTCGCGGTATATGTTTTGGAGCCCTTGGAGGATGTGTCCATGCCGGCCTTTTGCAAACGCCGAACAGAGATCAGGTTGGCTGCTAGGTTGAGTACCCAAAGCACGTTCTTGAGGACCACCATCTTCCCATCAGCACCCTTGAACATGGCCTTGCCCATGCCTTTCACCTCTGCTCGCTGCCCCAAAGCCGATGTAACATGCTTGACCGGCGACGGTTCGAGTTCGGTGAGCAAGTCCGCACGAGGTGTCATGCTATAGGTGGCGCCGCTATCGATCACCCAAAAGTCCAGAGAGTGAAGGGTGACCTTTCCCACAGTAGCTGGCTCCTCAAAGCCATCCACACCTCCTGCTGCAGCTGCCGCTTGCGTGGAGACAAAGAAGAATTGGCCCGGGTATCGATCTTCACTCGAGTCCTTGTCGTAGTCTCCACCTTTCATGCTTGCCGCTTCGCCTCCACGGCCACCACGGCCTCCACGACCTCTGCCTCTTCCTCCCTTTGCTCCTCTGCCCTCTTGGCTTTAATAAGGGGTCCATCCATCAGGCAATCTGAAGCAATCTCTCCACATGTGGCCGGTCTTGTGGCAAAAGTGGCATTCGCCATCAAATCGACCGTGCCCACGCTCGTAGCCATTGTTGTTGTTGTTGCTGCCATATCCTCCATTACCACGGCCTCCACTGAAGTTACTGCTGCCAAATCTTCCTCCTCGCCCTCTGCCCCTTCCATGGCCGTGCCCACGGCCGATGCTTGCAACTCCGGCACCATCGCGACCCGCCAATTCGCGTCGGCGGAAATCTTCTTGTAAGATTTCCCGCTTCACATCTTCGAGTGAGAGACGGGGCAGATCTCGATTTAGGTTGATGATGAGCGAGGACCATGAGTCCGGAAGTAAGGCCAGCAGCTTGGTCTTCTTTTGAAGGTCACTGTGGTTCAGATCAGCTCCTTCGAGCCGTGTCAACAAGTCGAAGAATTTCTGCACTCCTTCCTTCACCGGTTCGCCTTCGTCAATTCGAAGTGCCGCCATTTGCCGCTCCAAAACCACAGCCACCGCCGCTGTTGCAGGAGCGTGTACACCCTTGAGAGCGGCCGATGCCTTTGGTCCCTTTGCTGGTTCACGCTGAAAATGCTTGATGTGACGGATTTGGCTGCTCCCCAACGCTTGCCCAAGTAGAAGGTAGCCTTGTGCGCTCTTCCGCACCCACGGGCTCTTCTCCAGGTTGTTCTCGGGGCGCTTCTCCATTCCTTCCATCACCTCCAGCAGATCATAGTGGTCAAAGATGTTCTCCATCTTGAAAGACCACTCAGCAAAGTTGTCACCGTTGAACTTGTCAAGGCCAAACACTCTAGGCTCATCCCTAGAGGGTCCAAGGCTAGGTTGCACCGGAGCAACAGGTGGATCTTGGTGTTGACCTTGTGCTTGGGCGTCTTCTCTGCCTCCAGCACCTCTGCCACCCCCTTCCTCAGGCCTAGGCATGGTCGAGACAGCTCCAAGGGGCTCTGATACCACTTGTTATAGTCACAATAGGCTCAGATGTGCCAATAATGAGAGATAGAGAGCACAGTCGGATTTCCGTCACACGGCTTCAAATATTGATGCCGATCTGATGTGTGCCTCAAATGGTGATCTATAAATTATATCTGGAGCGCAATGCTGTCGTCTATCAGCAGCAAGTTGAATCATGAAATTCCATGAAGATTTGACAACGCTATGGCGGTTTGACTGGCACGAGGTACAGCAGCCACTATAGTCTTAGGAGTACAGAAAAACTAAGGAAGAAGAATTCGAGAGGGAGATGGTTCCCAGCCTCTACATATCCCAAGAGCTGAGGTCCTGATTGGTGGTACACCACCACAGAGTCCCCAACCACGAAAAGTCTCGAAACCAACCCTCCAAGGGGCTACACCAAGTGAAATGTAACACTACACGAAGTAGCGTTACTATTTTCATTATTTAATATTTATCCGCGTCCCTTGGGCTTAAAAGCTTGAGCTCTTGGTCTTGGATCTGCAAGATAAATTCTTCTTGAGTTGATGGGGGCTTGCTGCACACACCTGCGACGCGATGGACACTTCACACTTGACAAAATAGAAAAAACACATGCGACGCACAAACGACGACTTGACATGCGAGTTGTAAAAACTTGCTAATGTCTTGACCGACACAAACCACATTGTGATACACCATTCAAAGACACATACAAGCACTGGATAGCAATGACATAGACTCACAATTCATTCCATGCCATGCATGCACACACACAAACAAGGATGACAAGCCGAGTGCAAGCCATAGGGTTGCACCAACACTGCAGCTAAAGCTCACCCTCACCGTCTCCCCTATCGTTATGCAGTACCTCGGCCTCAACAACACCGACGGCCCAGATGCCATTCACCTCTTGGCATAAAAATATGCCGAGAACATCGCCGACCGGTTCAAACTCTCTCCACTCCCCCTCGCGACACCGTATGGCTATGTGAACCCGACCCCCTCAATGATCAAATCCCTCCTCGCATCAGCCGATATCCAGGAATACCAGCAGAAGCTCGACAGTCTGCTATTCGTCACTGTCACCTGTTGCCCCGATCTCTCCTCCGCCGCTAGTCAACTCGCTACACACCTTAAGAGACCTGAAGGGGGAATCTGGAAGAACTGAATCGCGTGTTGCTCTAGTTGATCTCTTCTCTAATGATCGGCCTCACCTACTGTCACAGGATCGAATGTCCCGAGGAAAGGTTTGCTCAATCTTGCCCTATCAATCAGTACAAGGGGCTTTTATACTTCCAGATTACATCAGGTAACCAAGTTTATCCTATCCAAAGGGAATAGACCCTTCTAGAAATAGAATCACCCTGCGTATAGCCACGCGAGGCTATTGGCTTTAAGGGATTACGGCAGGTTTACGCTAGATATAGCGCGCCCGTACATCCCGAGCCTAGTCGGTGATATAATTATAATAACAGGATAAACCAAAGGATGATGGAAAAGGAGGAATAGGAAACTAAATGAGATGAGATAAAGACCAAATGAATCAGGATAAAAAGAGGAATGAAATAGAGAGGAAATATAAAAAGGGGAAATTTGTATAACGGGGTCGTACTCTCACACTTCCCCCCCTCAAAGCTGGGTGGTAGAAGTAGCACCCTGCTTGACAAGGTAGTCGCGAAGAGGACGACGGGCGTTACCCATGTCGAATTCAGAGACACAGCCTTAGAAGGATCAGAACCCTTCCAGCAAAGAAGAAGCTCCAGAGTGCCATTCTGACGATGACGATGTCCAAGTACGTAGTTGTCCCATATCGTGGATGAACACGGCGACGATAGTGGTTGGCATTCGGTATAGAGCGTGTTTGGTCTTGATAGGTTTTAAGAAGCTGGTATGGAAGGCGGTATGGATCTTCCAAGTGGCTGGTAGGCGAAAGCGGAAGTTGAATGAAGTGGCCTTCGCTTCAAAGATGATAGACCCGCAGAAGCAAGGTTGAAGCTTGGATGGAAGATGGCTAATGTCGAGATTATGGTGTGCATAACTGAGGTGATAAGCAGCCAGGTGCTTCTGCTGTTGTTGGATGTCCAAGAGGTGCTTGTTTTGTCGATGTACAAGATGGTGGACGATGGCGATGAAATCGGAAGCCAGTTGGACTGTAGCAAGAACTGTCTGTTGCTAAGGAGTGAGCACGCTCCGTCCATAGCAAGGAAGGATGGTGTGTATCGCCGTCAGTGATATATGGGCAGGTGCAAGTTGTAGTTGGAGACTTGAGTGGTTGGAACAGTGTGCTGTAACGTGCAGATGAATGGCTACGTTGTCTCTTCTGTGCATGCCTGAAGATCACTTGCATCTCGTCCACGCCTGAAGATCACCAAGTGTTGGTGGTACGGTAGTCGTGTCGTAGTACTGCTTCTGTAGAAGTGTTGTATCCGACACATGCAGCTTCTGTCGAATGCTGGTCCATGCCGTAGTGTTGTCGCGAATTGTACCCACTCGGCATCGTAGTGCTGCGGAATGGAGAGCAGAATCACTAGTAGTAACCCTGTCCACCACGCGGTCTGCTAGTCACACTGCCTTGAGTACAACAGCGCATGCAAAGTGCTGCTCAGCGTATCCCTTGTGTTCAGAACTATGCAAGGGGTTGGTACCACGAACGCGGAGCTGGTAACTTCCAGAATCGGCGCCAAGTAGTTTCCCTCGGTGGTTGCTCAGGCAAGGAATCTCAGCTGCGTAGATATCCCATGGTGATGGATTAGGACATTTGGGAATGTTGGGGTTATTCCCAAATAATCCGCTCCTGTTTCCAAATGAGCATTGCTGATAGCCAATCCAGTATGACCTTATGCACGTCCAGTTTAGCACGGAGGCCATCGGTAGGCATCGGTGTCTGGCGCACATATTGGGATAGGTCTTCTGGTGCCATCATGTGTTGTCTCATTCTGTTACTGTCCTTGAAGTAGCGTTGATGTCGAAGATGTCTCAGCTACTCAACATCGGTGTTGAAGTCTGCTCCATTTCGGCAAACAGGGGTGTTGTTGGAGATACGCGGAGTCCACTATCCGGAGTGGCGTCGGCGCTCCATTCCACGCCTATCTGCTTCCGTGGAGTTGGTGCTGCTGATGGATTGGTTGTGACGCAGGTTTTATGACTTTAAGGAAAGCCATAGGCCATGAGGACTTGTATACCGGTAGAGTACCGTAGTCCTCCCATCCTCATAAGAGCAAATATCTCCTGCTCTTGAGGGTATATAGCATTGCCATGTTGTTCCCTCGCATAGTGGTATCTCCTTCCCACTAGCTGGAAATAATAGTATTGTGCCTGGCCGGGACTTTACGATCCACTGGAATATAATCCAGCATTATCTCCATTGAGCGGAGAATTATCCATCAGGGTTTGGATATGACTGTTGTGTCGAGTCTTCTGCTGCGGCGGCGGCGGCGGTTGCGACGACGGCGACGGCGGCAGCTGCTGCAGAGAATTCTCTCAACTCGTACCAGTTGAAGGAGAATCCATCAACTCCCTCTTCCCAGTAGAGTGTTCCTGATGGGTGTAACAGGCGTAACTACCAGGAACACGTGCACATTAGTACACATGTGTTGCTCCATTGCTGCCGGTGATTGTTTCATTTGAGGGTGTGAAGAGAAATTTGCTTCTCCCCTCAATGTATCCACTTTTAGCAATTCCTGGTATGCTCATCCGTGCCTCCGGTGTACGGTCGGTAGAGCGCATGATCGTGTTGTAGTAGTCCGCATCTCCCTCATTTGTTGACATCTCGTGTTGCTTGACGTTCTCCTGCATCGTCGAAGTTACGTTGGTGCTTGTAACGCATCGGCTTCTGGTAGAATCGCCTCCAATGCATGTGCCGTAGGGTCGTTAGTGAACGAGTACTTGCCGGATTAGAGGTTAATTACTCCTCAATCTGTCAAGCATCGTGACATGCACGGAATTTTCTTCCACGCAGGTCATTAACACCTGGAATCGCGACGCAGGATTGGTGTGTCGCCTCGTGAGGTCGATGTTGAGACTGCTCCAACCAATCACTTCGGATGGCTGAGATTCTTGATGAAGACGAATCGTTCAGCTCCTGTTACGTAGTAATGTCTCGGTGGCCTTGACGAGACGGGTTCACTGCGTCGTCGTTGCGTGCGAAATCTGCTCCTTCGCAGCAACTTGAACTTGGGAGCATTGCAAGAGAAAACGGCTACTTCTCTGCAATCCCATAGATTGTCGATCCATTTGTATGAAGAAGTGTCTCGTGGATGGAGAACATGTCTTCACGCAGCTCCATTGTTTTTCCTGGGTGAAGATCTCGCTGTGTTGATGTCGATCCATTTTTTACGAAGATGACTTCGTCAAAATAACTCGATCGTTATCGACACCAGTTAGAAGATGCGTCGATTGTGCAGTCGCTGGTCACGAATGTTGTCTCCATGATGATGATTTCCCATAGTGTAGTCTCTGCTGCATTCGTGCCGTTGATTCCGCAACGATCCGACGATCCACGTTTTCCTGTCATTTTTCTGCATGCCGATATTACCAAGTAGGTAATACTCTGGCAGATTTCTGACTCCGCAGATGATTTCTCGCGCCATATTCGTCACCAAATGAAGGATTTCGATTCGGGTTGTCCAGGTGATGACAGCGGTGTCGAAAGCGGCTGATTTCTGGTTCTGCGCGTCATTCTCCCTTCGTGCAGAAGTCGCGCTCCATCTCGTCCGTTGAAGTAGAAGTCGATCCGACGGTCCAAACTCCAAGCGATCTGAGGAACCGCCTGAGTCGCGTTCAGCAGCTTTCGGTGCCCGGGTTCACTCGTTTTCTGCAGCAATTCTCCGTCGTCGATGTCGGCTGTCGAACGATCGGACGCTCCGAAGAACTTCGCGGCTTGCGAGGTCCCGTTCCCATTCGCTCTGAAACTCGAACTCGCTTAGCAGGATTTCGTTTTCGCCTCGGTCGATCTGATGCGTCGAATCTCCATCGGACGGATGTCGTCGGTCGAAGCTCCGCAGAGTTCCGCGCAACTCCAAGTGTTGTCGCGAACTGCGAACTTCTCCGAATGTTGCAGGGAGTGTTCCGCCGGAACTGACGCGCTCGCCAGGTCAAGGCCGTTAGCCCCCGCGAAAAATCGGCACCGTCGATGCAGTCCATCGAACGGTCGGAGAGGCATCTCGCCTTCGAAGGGGACCCCGGGTGCACCTGCGCGAGGATTGTCGAAACTTAAATGAAAGTGCAGTATACTTACAGGAATTGAAGTTTCGACTCCATCCTCGGCATGCTCCTGGGGGCCCAGCGGTTAAGCGTTGAGCTGAAACCTTGGCTCTGATTACCAAGTGTCACAGGATCGAATGTCCCGAGGAAAGGTTTGCTCAATGTTGCCCTATCAATCAGTACAAGGGGCTTTTATACTTCCAGATGACTTCAAGTAACCAAGTTTATCCTATCCAAAGGGAATAGACCCTTCTAGAAATAGAATCACCCTGCGTATAGCCACGCGAGGCTATTGGCTTTAAGGGATTACGGCAGGATTACGCTAGATATAGCGCGCCCTTACATCCCGAGCCTAGTCGGTGATATAATTATAATAACAGGATAAACCAAAGGATGATGGAAAAGGAGGAATAGGAAACCAAATGAGATGAGATAAAGACCAAATGAATCAGGATAAAAAGAGGAATGAAATAGAGAGGAAATATGAAAAGGGAAATTGGTATAACGGGGTCGTACTCTCACACCTACCACAAGAATGCCACTACCAAGACCGAGCTAATCGGCTACGTCGACGCCGACCACGCCGACGACAAAGATAACAAGCGCTCTCGTACTGGCTACGTCTACCACCTTGAGCCTATCCGCACTATTTCCTGGCATTCGGGAAAGCAAGAACCAATTGCTCTCTCATCTGCTGAAGCTGAATATATCGCCATCTGCACAGCTATAAAGGAAGCACTCTACCTGCGGAAGCTACTTCAGGAAGCGAAGATCACTAAGTTACTGAGCTTCTCCCTCTTCTGCGATAACCAATACAGCGATCACAATCGCCAACAAACGTAGTTTCGCGAACAGGTTGAAGCACATTTCGCTTCGCTACTCCTTTGTGAAGGACGAGATCGAGCAGGAAAGAAACCAGCTAGCATACTGCCTCACTACCGGAATGGCGGCTGACTACCTGTCCAAGAAGCTGACTAAGGCGAAGTTCCAGTACTGCATGCTGTTGACTGGACTCACTACGTCAGCAACCTCGACCACATCGACACTCTAGAAATGAAGTGGAGTGTTGGAAATGATGAAGAAACAACTTAAGCATTTCATGAGTGTTGCGTGCTGTACAAATACGCGAGTACCGCAACATCGAGGATTGCCAAGTCAAACCTGCTACAGTACCTTATGACGGTTGACGCATGTTGACGACACCCAACGGAGGTTGCGAAAGGTAACGGCCGCTGACCGTTGACCCTGCAACTCGGCATTCAGAAGCGTCGAAGTCAGCGAGACAGCAAGGACACATAACTATCTTGGCATTACAGTACGGGTGGTTACCCGAGTCGTGCTTATCGAGTCATAAAGTGAGTGTACCCCTCGAAGTGCACAGCTAGACGGGCTTTTCATATTCCCTTGTATTATTATATAAGACCTTGTATCCCTTTGGTTTAATCAATTACTTGTTCTCACATAATAGTACAAGGGTTGAACTCAAACTTCCAGTGTGCTATCAAGCACTCAATCCAGCGTTCTCTTTTGGAAAAAAACGTTTATGAGCAATCAGACGCGTTCTGCGCACTTTGTCTGATGCGCTTTTCAGGATCAGATAATTTTGAAAAACTTTTCAGATTTCCAGAGAATTCGAGAACCACTGTCTGAAAGTTCAGAGAAATCCTACTCCATAGTCTGTTATTGTGTGTGACAATGGAAGATACAGTTTAGCACTTTGATTCAGTTAGTAGTTGCAAGTTACAAACGAGCATGCAAGCAGATGGTCATTCCCTACACTTACCTACTCGTCATCATCAAGTTCCGCCACCTCCTCCTCTACCTCCTCTTCCTCCTCCTCTTCCACCTCTCCTTCCTCCAACCCATCCTCCTCAACCACAGCCATCCCTTTCCACTTCCTGATCTGAGCCTTGAGCTCAGCAATCTTCCTTCTCTTCTTTGCCTCGGCCTTGCTCTAATTCTTCCTGGACATTGGGGCAAGAATGGGGGCAATTGCATTCTGGCTAGGCCACCTTGGCTTGGCGGCCTTCCATATGTCAACGATCTTATCCCACTGCATGTCATAATCCTACATGAGGGAGATGCACACAAGGTCGCCCAAGCGGGCATCACAGTGGTTGCCCCGAGACCAGCGCTTAATGACGTTCTGGCGGGAAAATCCCCGCTCGCACTCCACCGTGCTCAACGGGAGCATGGCGGTTGCCACCCAAATCTTAACAAGATTGGGATAGGCGTCTTCCCAGTCGCGTGTCCCCAGCATGTGCCGCAGGCTGACGTGGTACGCCACCTCCCAGTGATGTTCGTCCATGATATTAACGAATGACGTCAGCTCTGCCTTTGCGCGTTTCCAGCTGATGCCTGGGAGGGGGAGGGGGAGGTACAACAGAAGGGGAGGGGAGAAGAATCAGCAAGGCATGGTACAACGCATGGCATCGCACTCAGATGACAGGCACGCTGAGTAAACATTAGAAGGGTAATCCAGAAAAGCACTTGGAAAACTATGCTGGTCAAGAGAACTTACCAGGCAAGGGCTTGTTGTTGAAGAGCTTCTTTAGAAGTGCCAGCCACTGAAGTGCCTTCTTCTTGTGGTCCGATTGCACAGTGGGATAGGCGCTTGAGAGGAAAAGCTTGGTTCCTCCGAGCTGCTGCAGGTCGCTGAACCTGGACTTGCTGCAGTCGATCCTCTCTTGGGCCATGGCGCGGCACAGCACGAAGTAGGACTTCTTGTCGCTCTTGAACTCCGAGTCCGAAATTGACTTCGTGTAAAGGATGTACTCATGGCGGACCGGCTCGCCATCCTTCACCTCCCCCTCGATGACCACACGACCTTCAGGCTCATGGGATGTCACGAACTTGTGCAGGTGCTTGCTTCTGGGGCCACCGAAAGAAGAGCCGTAGTTGATGTACCGTTCGCCAATCACCTCGGTGGTGCTCTGCACCATGCTTCCCACCCTGATGATGTCGACCTGCAAGCAGCACGAGGAAATCACATAGCCAAGGCATGTTTAGCATAGCATAGCACCTGCATAGCACATGCATGTGCGTGATCTAAAGTATTAGTGTATACGTTACCTGGCGACACTGAAACTTCTTGTTAATCCGGTTGAGCTCTGTCAGCAAGTCGGCGAGGAAGAAGAGGCAGAAATGGAATTTGTAGCCCCTTGCAATCTCGTACGAATCCCAGTCGTACTCGTGCAGCAGCAAGATGGCGGCGGGAAGAACGGCGACCAAGCGGAGTATTGCCTCGGCGCGTGAAAGCCAGCGGATGGCGAAGATAGACTACATCTCCAGGAAGGTCTTCATCAGGATCTCCTGCAACTCTCTGAAGCGATCGTGCCACACTGAGGAACGTCCCAAGATCTTGGCCAGCATCCTGATGATGTCGTCGATCATGTTGAAGTCGGGAAACTTCTTGGCAGTGTCCTTAGCTGCCAACGCCTCCCTGCTCAAACACGGAAAATCATACATCAAAACCACAAAACATAAGTCATAATTAGTCGACGAAGCCGGGAAACCTGCCAAGGAAGTGGTGCTGCACTACGCCTCACATGTGAGCAATGCAGAGAGCAGAGTCGAGGTGCAGCACGAGCTGCCGAAGGCGGACGACCAGGCCCTGTCGATCCCCCCTCATGACGCTGGCCCCATCCGTACTGATGCCTGAAACCTTATTGATGTCGACACCTGTCGATTCGAGATGGGTCTGCAAAACGGCTAAGAGGGATCCAGCATCGCACTTATGCAGAGTGAGTAAGGCAAAGAACTCAGTGACAACCCTGCCGTTCTTCACGAATGTCACGTAAACAATTAAGTGCTTGCCGCGCTGTCGATCGGTACTTTCGTCAACGCTGACACCGAGAAAAGGACTCTTCTGGATGTGCTCGAGCTGCTTTTACCGAAGGTAAGTCGCCGTTGACTCTTTCAGCTGCCTGAATCCGTGCCTGCAACACATGGCAAGCAAAGAGAAGCATTTGATGACTCTAATGGTTTGAACAATGGGAGATTTGCGAAATCCAAAGAACTTACTCAGTGTGGTAGGTGCCGTAGTTGCTCTCGACCAAGTCCGGCATACCCTGCAAGGCCATGAAGTTCACCAGAGCGACATACATCAAAATCGGTGCGTCAGTTCTGCAAATGAATAACATCACCATCAACAACCGAATGATACGTCTGCCTTCGACGTTGCCCTTCAAGAAATCCTCGATGCGCTTCTGCTTCGTCTCAGCCCTCTCCTTCGCCTCATTTTTCTCGACAGCGACCTGGTGCTTCTTGGTACGCTGGTGCTTATGCATCGTATGCACCTAGATGTCCGCTCCGTCCTGTCCGCCTTTGCCGTACTTGCAGTTCTCCGACCGGTGTGCCGTGCAGATGCTGCACTTGATGGACGGGCAACCAAGATCGGTCTTGGTGAGGACGAGCCACAGAAACTTCTTCGACCACTCGGTTTCAAATTTGTGTTTCAGCTCTGCCTCACATGCTTTAGCAACCTTTAGCGGCTCTACTGCTTCTGCGGCCTCCTTGTAGTCGTCAGCATCATCAACCTCCTCCATATCTTCCGCGGTAGACGGGCCGAGCGTTGATCTCGGTGCAGAGTAAGGAGCCTTGGATGTGGCGCCCTTGAACCACGGCAGAGAAGCCTGCCGATACTTTCGCTTCTTGGCAGAGGAGCCAGCTGATGCTTCGGCATCGGTTTTCCAGCGGACCGCCGACGATGGTGCAGGCGACTGCGAGGGCTGAGGCAAGGACGGGCTAGACGAACGCGCAGGCGACAAAGGAGGGGATGCTAGTGACACGGGCCATGGCGAGGGATCGGTTGAGGAAGGCACAAGCATAGGGTCGATAGCGGCTGGGCGACGGGAGGATTCTGCAGCAGGGGTGCGCGACATCTTTAAACGCAGGAAGTCTAGGCCTCGCATGGGAGGCGGGGATTCGCTACACCCTTCTGGCTGATCGTCGCCGTCAGCCTCGACAACGACAGCCATGTTGGCCCTACTTCGAGAGGGGATTCTAAACCTGAAAAACAGAATACGAGCACGATAACATGACGCACGACAACAACACTATAACGTAAGAGGTGTGGGTGGAAGAAACAGGTGGAGACGAAGGGAGCAAGAAGCGGTTGGGGAGGGGGTTTCTTGGTCAAGTGCCATGGCGGCACGGACTGGCAAGTGACGAGACGATGGGGTGGGGCGACGCGTCGTGATGGGCGGGATGATGTACAGCGGTGCACGTATGCTAGAGCAAGTTCACTGCATGGGGTGAGGCAGGGTCTGATCCCCACTGTGCGCTGGAGACCGAAGGAAGGCACCGCAAAGGGCTCTGACTGGTCTGCTTTGCTGCAAAACCGTTAAGTATCCAATCACAGGTGCTCTAGCCACATCAGATGTTGCCACAGAAGGCTCGGGAAGGCTCACGTGTGAGCCTAATGCCAAGGATGCGGAGGGGGGAACAATGTATATCTTCACCATACAGGGAACGCGAAACAGGGAATATTCGCGTGGGAGCACCATACACATGTATATCTTTGTTTCAAAGAAACTCAAAACACTTGTCTAAAAATAAGAGAAATTGGTACACCTAGTCTGGAAATTTCAGAGAAATCTTAAATTTTTGTCTAGTCCAATCAGAGTTTTTGAAAGCCCTTGTCTGAAAAATCAGAGAAACCCCTAAAATCCTGTTTGAAAATCAGACAATCAGACAAAAAAAAGGCTGCTATTTAGGACCCTGACTCTATCGACTCAAGGACCTAGTTTCTGCAAAAGATCCTAGGGCTATTCTCAGCCCGACAAGTTTGATACGAATATTCTTGTGGGACCCCTGTTATCACACTAGTTTCAGATTTAGCATACAGGTATTTCCAAGCCAAGGCATAATGCAAAGTATAGTTGCACCATACACCATATAACTCAACCATATTGCATATAGATTTTACTAATAAAACTGCCACTCTTCGTCTTTGGTTTATCTATACCAATCGTGTTACAGTAGCTATAATGGGTGAACATGGGAATGTGCAATCTTGAAGGTAGACTTTAAAGATGAAGTGTTTGCACTTGTTCTTTAGGAAAAGCTCTCCAGAAGCAGCGAGAAGCTAGAAGCGAGAGGCGAGTGACTCTTAGAGGGGTATTGCAAAGCACCCCATCAGACTAGGAAGCGGGAGTCTCGAAGCTCTGACAAGGTCTGGAGCGCCGCACATCCCCGCCACCCCCCCGGGCGTGACCTATTCCCCCCTGCACCTAGGTGAAATCCTCCTCCCCCTCCGCCACTTCTGCTCAAGCATCGGCGGAGTCCAGCAGCTCTCATCTCACTGCCAGTGGTTTGCTGTGGCTGTGGGTGTGCCCTCCCCCTCCACGCCTGCTCTCACCTCACCGCCACCTCAATTCGCTCACTGCATTCCATGCCGTACGCCCCCGTGGCTAGTTTCGCGATCAGCGGATATGTGTAAAAAACGACTGCATTTTGCGAGTTGCTGGAAGGTGTCCGGCGTATCAGGCTGGAGTGTCGTAGGATGTTAGCAGATGGTGTTTTGCTTCGTAGTATCCCGACAACAACCGGACTCCGCACTCGTGTTAGTTGGAACACACCACGCCACCACGCACGCCACCACGCACGCCATCGCACACGCTACCGCACACGCCACGTGTCACCTCGTGCCCAATCAGCTTAGAGTCAGCGACTCGCTGGACCACCGTAACTTTCTCGCCGGAGCGTGTCTACATCATCCTATCCTGGTGCCATCCTGGTGACATACTCGCTGGCTTCGTCGTCGTTCGCCATTTTTCGTCAAGCCACCGCTGGAGCGATGGGAAACCAGGCCAGCATCGTCAATTCCATGGCAGACAAAATATTTCCCAAGCTGCCCGACGAGAACGGGCAGCAGCAGCAGCAGAGCTCGCAGCAGCATCCCGCCCATTCGCCGCTCCTCCCTCCCCCAGCCGACATCCTCAGCGGCGCTGCTGCAGCGGCGGCGCAAGCAGCGGCGGCAGCAGCTGCGTCCGTCCCTCCCGTGCCCGCGCTCTCCTCTCTCTCCGCCTCTCTCGCCACCCTTGCCCGCTCCCGCAGCTCTTCCGCCTCCGGCTGGACCAGCAGCGCCGCTGGCGGAACGCCCGACGGCGGAGGCCGCGGTGGAGGGAGATGGGTCAACGGGATCGGCGGAGGCGGACTGGGGGGAGTGTGGGGAGGCGCTTTGGGCGCAGGGGCGCTGGGCGGAATCGGGCTTATCAGCGGGGGGGTGTTTGGGGTCGGGGGAGCGAGCAAGGCGGAGGGGGGAGCGGCAACGGGCGGGAAATTCTGGGCGTCTGCTGCGTCGGCCGCGGCTGCTGTCGTCAATCACGCTACCGGCAGCGCGGACGGCGGTGGAAGCGGCAGCAACGGCGGGGGCAGCGCAGCAGGGGACGAGGCGAGCGGGAAGAGTGGCAGCAGCAGCGGGGGCGGGAGCGGGAGCGGGAGGGAGGGAGGCAAGGGGAAGGGGGGGAGCGAGGGCGGGATGGGGATTCTGGCGTTTGAGGTGGCGGCGGCAATGCTGCGCGCATTGGAGCTGTGGGAGCTGCTGGACATCCGCCACATGGGCCCGCTCAAACACACCCTCGCCGTACGCACGGGGGGGAACACGGGGAGGGGGAGGGGGAGGGGGGGAGGGAGAAAGGTTGGGATTCAGGTTTGTAGATGGGACATTAGGTTTGGGGGTGGGGATGTCAGGTTTGGGGGAAGGGGAGGATTGGGAATGCGGGAGGGGCTATGACGGGCGGATGGGGCAGAGAGTGGCAGTGGCTGTAGCTGGTCGGTTCAGGAGGTGTGTCGCGGGTGGGTGGAGGTCATTCGTCCTTTGCGCGAGAGCTGGACTTGCCACTCTCACACGCTGTCGAAGAGATCTGTGCTGCCATGCCTCCCTTTGTATATGCGTGTATGTGTGTGGTGTGGGTGTGGGTGTGCATGTGCGTGTGTGTGTGTGTGAGTGTGTGTGCGTGCATGCGTGCGTGCGTGTGTGTGCCTGCATGCGTCTGTGAGTGTGTGCGTGTGTGTGTGTGCATGTGTGTGTATGTGTGCGGGTGTGTGTGTGTGCATGCGCGCGTGTGCATGCGTGTGTGCATGCGTGTGTGCATGCGTGTGTGCATGTGTGTGTGTGTGCGTGTGTGTGTGTGTGTGTGTGTGTGTGTGTGTGTGTGTGTGTGTGTGTGTGTGTGTGTGTGGAGCAGGCAGAGGGAGTGGTGAAGCTGGTAGCGGGAGATGACGATCTCAGATGGAAGCTAGCAGGTCGTCACCATACTATGATCTTTTCCCACACCCAACTATGCTCATTCCCACACCCACCATGCTCCTTTAGCCAGCATCCCAGTAGTTACTTCCCTTTCACACACCGGTCTCAACTCATCACCACCTCTCTACTCTTCTATCATCTCCTTCACTGCCTCAAACCTGGCCCCCCTCATTCCCCCCCCCTTTTTGCGCCACCCCTTTCTCCGGCCTCCTCCCTTCCTTGCCCGCTCTACCCCCCCCCCCACCCCCGCTCTCCCCTTGGCCTGCCTGCCTCGCCGCACCTATCCCCCGCAGGCTTAGAGCGGGCGCGGGAGCTGCGCGTGCTGTCGCGAATAGTGTGCCTGCTGGGCCGGCGGTGCCGCGACACGCGCCTGCACGGGCTCGCACAGCGCCTGGAAGACCTGCAAGCACAGAGCGCCGGGCCGCACGCACTGCTCTTCCACCCCAAAGAGGAGGCCTTTCTGCTCAAGTCAGTGCTGCCGCTTCTCTCCCTCCGCAAACGCCTACCGCTTCCAAGTCTCGTTGCCTCTTTCTCTCCTCCTCCTCCTCCTCCTCCTCCTCCTCCTCCTCCTCCTCCTCCTCCTCCTCCTCCTCCTCCTCCTCCTCCTCCTCCTCCTCCTCCTCCTCCTCCTCCTCCTCCTCCTCCTCCTCCTCCTCCACTCATCTCCTGCTACCTCGTCGTCCTCTCCCTGCGCTGGCATTTCCTGCACTGTGCTGTGTGCTCTGCACGCTGCCTTATTCCCACGCACCCCCTCACATGCCCAGTGCCCACTACCCGCCTCTCTGTCTGTTTCCTCCATCCACAACCACCCTCTTCTGTGCCGGGCGCCCTGTGCCATGACACATGGCATGACACATGGCATGACACATGGCATGGCACATGGCATGACACATGGCACGGCACATGGCAGGTATTTGGAGGAGATGGTAGCGGCGACCAGCACGCTGCATCTTGAGATGACAACGCTTGACAACCTCCTGCCAAGGCAAGCCACGCCCCTTGCTCCCCCCGCCCACACCTCCCATATTTCCCCCGCCTTCCTCTCACCTCTCTCCCCCAATCTCCCTCTCCTACCTACCTTCCCACCCTCTCCCACTGTGTCTCAGCCCCACATGCTGCTTGTCTCAGCCCCACATGCTGCTTGTCCCAGCCCCACATGCTGCTTGTCCCAGCCCCACATGCTGCTTGTCCCAGCCTTTCCCGGGCCTCCATTCACCCCCTCTTATCACCTCCCATCCCCCAACCCCTCTCCTCCCTCACGTCCTCCCTCCCCCATCGCCCCATTGCCACCCTTCCCCATGCGTCCCCTCCCATGCGTCCTCCGCCCATGCCCCTGGATGCCCGTAGCCACCCCCATTCCACCCACAGCTCGCACCCACACGCATTTCCCCATCCCTTGGTGCCGCCAATCCAATCCAACCCAACCCAACCCAACCCATCCCATCCCATCCAATCCCATCCCATCCCATCCCATCCCATCCCATCCCATCCCATCCCATCCCATCCAATCCCATCCAATCCCATCCCATCCCATCCCATCCAATCTCATCCCATCCCATCCCATCCAATCCCATCCCATCCCATCCCATCCCATCCCATCCCATCCCATGCTATGCCCATACAGATGTTTTCCCCTGTTTACCCCCTGCACCCCCCTGCACCTACAGCTCGCACCCCCTGCGGCTGTCGCGCATGGTGCGCGAGGGGGTGGCGCGATCCAACAGCCTGGGGGCGGGCGCGCTCACCCAGGACAGGATTCAGGGGCAGGTGGGATGCAGGGGCAGGTGGGATGCAGGGGCGGGTGGGATGCAGGGGCAGGTGAGCGGCGGGGGAGATGACGGTAGAGGAGATACGGGAGAGGGCATGTGGGCGGGGACGGTGATGGAGGGGATAGGGTGGGTGGCACGGATCTACCCTGAGAGCAGGTGGCTTGCCGTGAGCCATGATGCATTCTGCTGTTTTGTGATGTGCTATTGCCCATGCACTGCCACGGCCACCCCATTCCATGCCATCCGTGCCATCCATGCCCCCATGCCACCATGCCCCCATGCCCCCATGCTAAATTGGAATATACGCGTATCGCGTTTTATACGAAAGCGTCTATACGAGAGCGTATATACGCAATACGCTTAGGAGGAGGGGGTCGGGTACGCACAGAATACGGTGGCCCGGGCAGGGGATTTTTTTTTCCGGGCAGGTGGAAGTACGGATTGCCTCAGCAGATGGGGGAGAGGGTGATGCTGTAGGGCTGGAAGTCATGGTGGCGCGCAAGCTACGGTAGAAAGGGAACTGCGAGAATGAGTATCGAATGTTGAAATGGCAGTAATTTATGCTAGGAGAGCTGACTCTGTATGAGGCCAACTCGTCTCGAGGAGGAGCTGGGAGGGATTGGGAAGTGACGAGGTGGAGAGGGGTGGACAGAGGTTCGAATGGGGGGTTGGCGGGGTTAGGGTTTGAAATTTGAACTCGAAGTTGAGTCTACGCGATGTGCGAAGGCGATAATTTTTTTCGCCAAGTCGCAAAATGTTGCAAATTATTGGTTTTTTTTTTCCGGTCAACCCGTGCGTATTTCGGCGTATCTAGACAAAAAACGCAGCGTACGTATTTTCTATGCGTTTAAACGCAATACGCAATCAAAAGTGAGCGTTTTTTCCAACTTAGTCCCCATGCCATCCATGCCCCCATGCCCCCATGCCCCCATGCCCCCACGCCCCCATGCCACCATGACCCCATGCCACCATGCCCCCATGCCCCAATGCGTCCACACAGATGAAGCTAGTGGAGCGCCTACAGAAGGAGTCGCTGTGGTGCGAAGACTTTGACAAATCCGTCCTGGTATGCTCTGCTCTCATCTAATCTAATCTGCTCTGGTCTCATATGATATGATCTGATCTGATATGATATGATATGATCTGATTTGCTCTGGTTTGATATTTTCTGACCTGCTCTGCTCCGATATGATCTGATATGCGCTCCTGTTACTGCCCTGTCCCGCCCTTGCTGCCATTGCGTTCGGGGAACCCTCCACCTTGCCACCAACCCTGCTTCCCTCCATGTGCTGTTCACCCGCTCTTTCCTCCCCCACTTGCCATCTCTTCTCCTCCTTCTTCCCCACCCTCTTCCCTCTCCCGCTTACCTCCCTCCCTTCCCCACGCCCCGTGTTCCTTTTCCTGCTTGCTCCCCTCCCCCGCTCCTCCCCCTCCCCTCCCCCCCTCCTCCCCACCCCTCCCCCCGTCCCGTGCGCCAGCTGCTGGCAGCAGCAGTGGTGATTCTCTCGCGCCGTCTGCGCCTGCTGTTTGGGTCCCCGGAGGTGGATGCGGGGGCGATCGCGCACACGCTGGGTGAGTGCGGGCTGGCGCTGCACTACGCGCACACGCTGCTGCTCGTGGAGCGCATCGTCAGCAAGCCTACTGCACTGCTCAGGGCGCAGAGGTCAGTGGCTGCGCTCACAGGCATGCAGGCAGTTGTGTGCATATGTGTGCCTTTTCCTGTGTGTGCCTGTGTCTGTATACATATGCATGCATGGGTGCATGTCGCTACAGCCCTCCCAACCTCCAGTGTTCTGTCCCCGCTCTCCCCCATTCCTCCCCCCCCACCCGCCCCCTCCCTTTCCCCCCCCCCCCCACCGCAGGGAGGACCTGTACCAGCAACGGCCATGCGCCGATTTCTAAGGCAACTCAAAATTCCCCTCCCCCCCTCTCCCCTTCTTCATCCCCCCTCCCCCATCCTCTCCCCTCCCTCCCCCCCCCCCACCACAGAGACGATCTGTACCGGCGGCTGCCAGCCAATGTGCAGCAGCAGGTGCGCGTGCGGCTGAAGCAGCGGTCGCGGCCGTTTGACATCGAGGCGGCGGCGGAGATCCGGCGCACGCTGGAGTACATGCTGGGATGGCTGCTGCCCATGGCGCACTGCACCATCACCTGGCAGACCGAGCACAGCTACGGTTGCCACCTCAGCAAGCGCCACCGCACGCTGCAAGTGCAGGTGGGGGAAGGGAGGGGACGAGGGGGGGGAGGGAGGGGGTTGGGCGGTGAGGGAGCTGCTTAGCAGGGTGGGTGGGCTGGTTTGGCCGTCACTTTGGTGTGCCGTGCTGCATGCTGTCAAGCTCAATCCCGTCCCCCTTCCTTCCTTCACCATTTTACTGCCCCTCTACCCCCCCTCGCCTCGCCATTCTACCTCCCTCCTACCCCCCCTCCGAGCCCCCCCAGACGCTGTACTACGCGGACAAGGACCGGTTTGAGGTGTGTCTGGTGGAGCTGCTGGTGGGGCTGAGCTACATCTCGCGCCCGCCAGGCCTCACCAACCTGCAGCCCGGGGAGGAGGCCTCGTGGCGCCTCTGGCTCACCTCAGGGGGGCACATTCCGCCCGTTGGTGCGGATGGTAGAGGGGGGAAGGACAGGGGGAGGGGCAGGGGGGACGGGAGAGGGAGGGCGGATGGGAGGGGTAGAGGGGAGGGGAGGGGGAGAGGGGTGGAGGGGAGAGGGAGAGGAGTGAATGGGAGGGGGAGAGGAAGAGGGGTGGAGGGGAGAGGGAGAGGAGGGGAGGGGAGAGGGAGGGGGGTGGAGGGGAGAGGGAGGGGGGTGGAGGGGAGAGGGAAGGGAGGGGAGGGAAGGGGAACGGGAGGAGACGCGAGAGGGAGAGAGGACTTGAGGGGAGGGGGCGACTTGGCAAGTAGCAGTGGTGGGAAGAAGAGAGGGGCACAGGAGGGGGAGGAGGAGAGAGGAGTGAGGCACGTGGGAGACGGGGCGGAAGGCAGTGGGAGCAAGGAGGGCAGTGATGGCAGCACGACAAGTGGGGGGGGGGAGACATGGTGCAGTCGACAAGAGGGCTGCTCACAGGCGGAGGGGTCAGAGGGAAGGGCAGGAGACGGTGCCAAAGGGGGGCACCAGGTGGGGGATGGGCAAGTGGGAGGAGGGGGAATGGGAGGGGAGCAAGGGGGAGGGGGGCATGGTGCAGAGGCCAGGCAGAGCGCAGAGGATAGAGGAGTAGGTGGTGGGGGCATGAGTGCAAGCGAGGGGCAGGTTGTAGGGGCAGGTGCATGTGGGGAGTGGGGAGGATTTGGGGAGAGCGAGAGAGAGGGGTCAGGGGCGGGGGCGGTAGGTGGTGAGGGGATGGGGAGGGTAGCAGGAGAGGGTGGAGAGATGGAGGCAGCAGGTGGAGAAGAGAGCGAAGGAGGGGCAGTCACATCTAACGCCCCCACTGCAGGCCATGCTACTGCTGATGGTGATGCTACTGCTGCTGATGCAGGTGCTGGTGCTGATGGGGAGTGTGAGAACAAGGCTGGAGTTGTTGCTGCTGCTTCAGCAGCGGCAGAAGCAACTGCTAAGGGCACCTTGTCTTCAGAGAAGGGAGCAGGTGCGGGCCAAACAAAGCACGCAAGTGTTGTAGTGCAACGGGAGGGCAGTGGTGGGGAGTCAAGTCAAGGGCTGGGTGCGGAAGGAACGAGTGCAGGGGGCGTAGGAGGAGAGGGGAGGAGTGGAGACGCTGGGGAAGGTGTTGAGTGGACCCAAAGCACACAAGGCGCTGGGGAGTGCGGGCAGGAGAGGCAAGGGGGCAGTGGAGGGGGTGTGGATGAAGCATTGAGCAAAAGCAATGAGGGTGATGGGAGGGAGGGAAGCGAGGAGAAGGGCGGATAGGCAGGCAAATATGACCAGAGTGGCCCATAGATCTGGAAACGTGTTGGTTGAAAAGATTAATTACTACTAGACATGAGATAGCAGCAACGACCCTTTTGCTGCAGGTACTACTGCAACTGCTCCTTGTGCTGGTGTTTGGAATTCTTAGCACGGTCACCATGATGTCACATGCATAGAAATTAAAAGGACCGGCTGCGTATTCTGACCTCGTTCACGCCCCTCCCGAAACCATTCTCCCATCCAATGTACAATATGGTATAATATATTTTATCTTAGACTTCAGTTCAGTTCCTAGGGTTGGTGCAACGCCGTTTTAGATGGACTGGATCAACAGTGCAGACCATTCCAGAACAGTCGTTACTATAAGTTGGCTGTGGGATGCTGTGTCGTCATCGAATGTTGTCTTTATGGAACATTCGTTCCATATGATTCTGCTGCGGCTCCAATCACCTCGCTCCAACGGGCTTGCATTGGCAGCTGAACTCTGCTCCCACTGCCTGACCCAAATCCGCGTGTAAGACAGCATGGACGTCAGGGTGGGATTGAGGGGTTAGGTATAATTCCCGGGGTATGGCATAATGGCATAGCATACACTTCTGCGAAAAACCCTTATTCTTGATAATTTTTGTGTGTTTTAGAATACACAAAGTGTCCGGCTTTGTTTTGGGTCAGAACAATGTGACTTCCGCCCATAAGGTGTGGTGTGGTGGGCCCCCAGATATTTGCATTTGTTCTCTTCCTAAAGGACCCTCGTCGTGACCTGTCGTATGCGAACAGTGATCATGGTCCCATTCTCGGCTCATCTCGTCTCACGCGCCAATTACGGATCCGGATTTGTCCAGGCTGTCGTGCTCTGCTGCCATCACTGCCAGCAGAGGAAATGACGCAGTCCGACAGGGGGAAATGCCTTCATGCCATCCAGAGAAATAGAAAGCGGGCCAAAACCCTAGGGAATCTCGCGCAAATCCTCTCGTCCAGTCCACGAGATCCTCGATCGAGGCCGTTGAAATGGAATCCCTCTCTTTCCACACCATTGAACAGTCCACGTACAGTACATCTCTCCATGTTCCTTCGTCTCCTTTCCAAGGGAGTGTAGGGCTAATGTTTCAAGGGTTTCTGCCCTGAATTTGAGTCGAATAAAGGGCATTTTCCAGCACATCCCGGGACATTCAGAGTTCGATTTTCCTGAACCCTGGACATTAAGGGTAGTGCCTAGCCAAGCTCTTCAGATTTTGATTGATGGCTCGACTGCCCGAATGCACATGCACTGAAGTAGCAAGGATGTGGAACTATCATTCACCAGCCCATTTCCCACCTAGCGAAATCGCTAACTCCTCCAGCCAGTCTAGTGTGAGAGATCCAGCTGGCTCTCACACGTCTAAGGGTCGGGCTCATCCGAACCCTGAAAATTAAGGGCTTGGCTCCGATGAGGCCAAATTTGTAAGGGTGGCCTAAAACCATAAGTTAGCCCTAGTGTTCAGGACTGGCTGGGTAAGGCGGTGGAGAGGGGAGGAGATGTTAGGCTGGGAACGAGGGGAAGGGAAAGGGCCTCTCCCCTGTGAACCTGTTCCCATTCCCTTGTCTCCTCTCCTCCCGCCAAAGGCAACTCCCCCCAACCCCATCCCTCCCCCCCGCCCCTGGAAGGGAATAATCGCTCTCCGCCAGCCACCACCACCGCCACCATCAAGGGTGACTGCTGCGCTGCTGTGCAGCCGAAACTACCAACGGGCTGCTAGTTATGCCAGCCTTCTTGTCTCGTTTCACCCTGCGCTGCTCCACTGTCTACTGTCATCCTAACTCCTCTTCGCGCCACTGCCTTCTCCGGCTTCCCCCGGCTTGTTCCCATTTCCACGGGCGGCATCGTTGCGTCCTGGACCCACGCAGCTTCACCGGAGTTTTAGACCGCCGTAAGGCAAAGTAGTCTGCGAGAGCAACTTGATTACATTTGCTTCGTGCACGTCTTTCCATCTGCCTTCCATCCCTACTCCGCGCAAGCCATCTTCATGCCACAATGGATCCCCCATATTCCCGTTCCTCCATAATGCCTGCATCAATGGCGGCCGCGCACCTAGACATGGAATTCGGCGCCGCGCGCATGCTAATGGCGGACTACGGCGGGCTGACCGTGTCCCAGCTGCACCAGCAGTTTCCGCCCCGCAACCTCCGCTCCGAGTTTCCGCAGCAGGTGCATAAGCACGAGGGCGTGGCGGGCAGCAATGCCAGCTTGCTCCAGCAGCACCAACAGCACCAGCAGAACCAGCGGCAGCAGCAGCAGCATCACGAGCAGCAGCAGCAGCGCCAGAGCCACCTGCTGGAGTCGAAGCCGCAACGGGCACTAGATCCCAGCCAGGCTCGCCCGCCCGGTGGCAAATACTTGAGCCGATGGACGTCGGAGGTAAGATGCCCGCTCACTCCGGCTACTCTGTTCTCCGCTATTCCATACTCTAGAGTCCCTCCCGCTACCCCACTACTCCGCACTGCACGCTATTTTGCCCTCGTCGCTCGTCGGCCTCATGTGCTTCCCCCTCCCCCCGCGCTCCCCGCTGCTTGTGTGCGCGGCGCGCGTTGTGGTTGCGCGGCGTGCAGGAGGACGCCATTCTGCTGGCGCACGTCACGGCGCACGGCACCACCAACTGGGGCCTGCTCAAGAGCAGCGGCTTGCTGCCGTACCGCGACAACAAGGCGTGCTGCAACCGCTTTATTCTCCTCAAGAAGTGCGCGTCCTCGTCACCCCACCTCTCCGTTTCCTAGCCGCTTCCTCCCCTGTATACGTAACTACCTAGTCGGGTCTTCTCGTCCTCTCTATGTTCGCCGCGCTTTGTCTTGTTGCCTTTTTTTCTTCCGCCACCTCACCCTCGCATCCTCCTCTCGTTGCCGCGTCGCTCCCTTCTTCTCTCCCCCCGTCTTCCCCCCTCCCGCACTCCCTCCCTCCCTCGGCCTCGCAGGAAGTTTCTTGAGCTCTCCCCGTCCGCGGATCCAGCCATGTCTCCCGCGGCTCCGTCGTGGGCGGACGTCCCCAAGCCCCCCAACTCCTCCGCCCCCGGGCCATCCCCCAACCACCGCGCCGGCTCTGCCCCCACTCGCGGCGTCATGGCGCAAGTCGGCACCGCCTCCTTTCCCCTTCCCCTACCCCCAGCCGTCGGCGCAACTGCGCCCTCTGTGGCGGCAGCCGGTGGCGGCGCAGCCGCCGGCTCTTCCGCCGATCGCGCTGCTTCCGCCCCAGCCGACGCTGCAAGTGGAAGCGCCGCCTTGCAGAGCGCCAGCGACCAGCCGAAGGCGGAACAGGAGGGCCCCGGCGTGGCGTCCGCGACTTGCAGCGGAACCGGGCGCGGCAGCGGCGGGTGCGGAAGCACCACCCTGGGCCCGTGCGCCCCCGACGACGACGCGGACGGAGAGCATGCGGGCTCCGCGGAGGTGCTGCGGCCGTCGTCGCTGTTCGACAGCATCGCGAGGGGAGCAGCGTCGGCGACGGGAGCGTCGGGCGGAGGGCTGGCGGGGATCGAGTGGGAGACGGCGGGGCTCAGCCACAAGCGGGCGCTGTCGGACGGCGGCCGACTCACGGCGGCCGGCGCTGCGGCGTCCGCGACTGTCGGCGCTCATTCCGACCTCAAGCGCCTCCGTCGGTTTGTCTCCGCGGGCCGGCCGCCGCTCCGCGCGGACGTTTCCCCGCAATCGCAGCGCCTCCATGGCGCGTCTCTGGGCTCCGCCGCGGACGGCGCGGGGTTGCCTCGCGCGATGTCGTTGGATGGCAAGTCGACGGGCGGGGGGTCTGCGACTGGCACCCCTGGGGGGAGCACTACGACGACTGGGGCTGGCGACGTCGACATGGACGTCGCAGGAATGGTTGCGACGGCGGCTGCGACGGCGGCGGCGACGGCTCTGTCCGCCTCCACATCGACGTCGGCGGTATCGGCGCTGCGGCGCCTGGAGGGGAGATACCCGGGGAGCGGATTGTGCGCGTCCCCCATCCCTCGCTCCGCGAGCGCGTATAGGAATCGCCCCCCCGGAATGGCGGCGGATGGCCCCTCCCGCTCGAGCTGCAGGACCCTGCCGTCCGCTGACATGCGGTAAGCGACAGTCGCAGGGGGAAATGCTCTCCCCTCCCGTGGTCCGCTATTCGTAGTCTTTGCCCTCTTCCCTTCCACCGTCGACGGTTTCCTGTCCGTCGTCCCTGTATTGCCGCGTCACCTCTCACCTTCCTCTCCCTGCGCGTGCCTGTGTCCCCCCCCCCTCTCCCTCTCGCCTTCCCCCACTCGTCCCCGCAGCAGCCTGTGCAACATGCTCGGCCTTGACGCCACCGCTCCCCCCCCGCCCGTTCCAGAGCCCGCTGTGCCCTTCCCGCTGCCCCCCGCGGGCCCCTCCGCCCACAGCCAGCGGCGCAGCAGCAGCCCACTCCAGCACGCCTCCCTGCGCAAGCACCACTCCCTGCCGAACCACACCGTGCCGAGCCTGTTGGCGAAGCTGCGACGCAGCCACGGGCATGCCTCGGCAGCTGGAGGTGGCTCGGGCACGGGGTCCAGAACTCCTCCCCTTGGCAGCTCTGCTGCATCAGTGCGCCAGCTGATGAAGGCGCTGGGGCTCCCGCCTGTGCCCTCGCCCCCGCAGTCGTCCTTACTTCACTCCGCGTCGCCCACCGCTGTCGCCCGGAATGAAACTCGTGCTGCGTTTCTGCCCGACGCCGCTGCTCTCAGCGCCGTGGTCGGCGGCCTGCAGGCCCAGCTGCACGCCAAGCAGCAGCAGGAGCACCACCAACAGGCTGACCCCTCAGAGCTGGCCGCGGCAGCGAGCGGCGGCGGTGTGGGCACGTGTGGGTTCCCGACGTCAGTGGACGGGCTGTTCGACTGGATCTCGCAGCCGGTGGGCGCCGACCCCGCCGCCTTCCACAACGCCGCGTTCCCTGCGAGTATGGCGGCTGACGGGGCCATGGATTCCGCTGCCCTATCCGCCGCTGCTGCTGCTGGGGAGGGGGTGAGTCGTAGAAGCGCTGGCGCAGAGGCATGGAGGAGCTCCGCCGGTGCTGGCATGTGGACAGGCCCGAGCGCTCCTGACTCTGGAGGAGCCCTCGCTGCAGGGCTGTTGGGGGGTCTCTCCACGTCCGCCGCGGATGTCAGAGGGTCCATGATCGGGCACTCTGCAGGCTCCATGCGCTCCGCTTCCCCCACTATCGCTGCTGCTGCTGGCGGTACTGGCGGCCCTGCTGCTGCTGCAGCTGCTGCAGCTGCGTGTGAGGCGTTCAACCTGTCGGTGGTGCGGCAGAGCTACTTGGAGTCGCTCAAGGACGTGCCGGGCGTGGCGGACATGCTCTCAGGGACCCCCCCCAAGCCCAAAGACGCCTTCGCCTGCGCTGATCCTGGTGCTGCCAGCGCTGCACCAGTGCCAGCAGGGCCGTTGGGTGATGTGAAAGTGTGCAAGGGGGGTGCCGCTGCAGGGGATACAGGAATGGCTGCGTTTCAGGAGAGGGAGCTGCTGCTGCTGCAGCAGCAGGAGCAGGAGTTTCGGCTGCAGCTGCAGCTGCAGCTGCAGCAGCAGGTGAAGGTGGAGCGAGGCCGCACGCCCCTGGAGGATGCGGGGGCGTTTCTGTCCTCGGGGCAGCTCATGTTTCTGCAGCACCAGCAGAGCCAGCAGCAGCACGCTCGCATGCACAAGGAGATGCACTTGCATGCAGAGGCCTTGAAACTCTCTCAGCACCAGCACCAGCACCAGCAGCACCAGCAGCACCACCAGCAGCTGCAGCAGCAGCAGCAGCTACAGCTGCAGCCGGCTGATGGGGGTGGGGTGGACTACGGATCTCTGCTGCAGGAGCTGCTTCTAGAAGCTCAGGCGGGAAAGGAGGATGGGGAAGGCCGTCGGCCTGACCACCTCCTGGAAATGATGTCAGCCTGACCTGGTTCCAGTGAGGTCTTCACTTGAAGGATTTGCTACTCAGTTGCCGGGGTCCGGGGAGCTGGTACTGAGTTGTTTCATCCATGGGTTGATACCAATAATTCCTTCTGTGGTATGATTTAGGGTCGTAAGGTCCGTCTTTTACATTATTCCTTTGTCTGTGAACCACAACTGTAAGTTGTAGTATTTGCTTAGTGCATGATTTGTCTTGTTCATAAATCTTGCAGAATTTCTACATCTACTCATTCTTCCTGAGTACACTCCGCATTCGTAACTCGAAATCCTGTAATTTTCCAAACAGAAATTTCCATTCAGCGACACCAGCCTGCGGTGCGCCGGCCACATGGCACGCTGCATGCGTCGCAGCGAGCGAATTCGAGGTGGCAAGGCAGGAGTGTGCGCCGCAGAGCTGAGCTTCATTCCAGCATAGCCTCTCTGCCCTCCTGCCATGCTCTTCGCTTGAAGCGGGAGGAGCTGGATCTCACCTCGGTCACTCCCGAGCGACTGACTGGCAGTGGCGCGCCGAGCGGTGCAGTGCGGAGTGGAGTGGCCTTGGGATTGCAGAGTGTTTTTGAGAGTTCTCAAAAACGCCCTGCAAAATGATGATAGCAGTGCAGCGAGTGCGCAGGTGGCCGTCGCGTGGAGTGCTCTGGGGTCACCTTGGGACTGTTCCGCGCCTCTCCCTTCCCTCTCGTACTGAGGAGGTAGTAGCGCATCCCGCCGAGCCCGCCACCGAGGGATGGCGGCCAGCCTCTCGCACTCGCTGGAGGGCACACGGGGGGAAACACAGGAAGGCGCACGGGCGGGCGCACAGGAGGGCGTTAAGGGGGGGAGACAGCCTGGAGGTTTATCTCGACCCGTCGCTAGCCTTCTGCTCTCCCTCTCGTCCCGTCTGTCCCGTTCGCACCGCTCGCACCGTTCGCGCCGTTTTAAAGCGCTGGTAATCGAGGCGGAGGTCTCAGCGGGCTGGTCCGCGTTGGATCCGTGAAAGAAACCCCTCCAAGGCCGCCTCCATCGCGGCTGATACCCCCCGGCGGCGGGCGCGATGGCGGCGTCGCGGAAGATGCACCTGGAGATGGAGCGCACGCTGAAGCGCGTGCAGGAGGGCATCGACGAGTTCCAGGCCACGTGGCACAAGATGGACGAGGCCACCGATGTACGCCCCGCTGGCGAATCGCCCCGCCGCGCAGAGCGACTAGGAATCAGAGAGTTTTGGCGGGAGGGGTGGGTACGGATGAATGACGAGTGGGAAGCTTTTTGTGCGGTGTGCGGTGTGCGGTGTGCGTGTGGCAGGCGGCGAAGAAGGAGAAGTTCGAGGGCGAGCTGAAGAAGGAGCTCAAGCGACTCCAACGGTACGCACGTCGCACAACCGCCCCGCCCAACTTCCTAGAGTCAGGTCCGTCACTTCAGGCTCGTTTCACTTCAGGCTCGTTTCACTTCAGGCTCGTTTCACGTCACCAGTAAAGCTCGGATTGGTCTCCAAAGCCCTGCCGCGTTACTTGCGGCGCATGTCCGAGTTTGTTCCTCCCCATGGCGCCTGTGCGCGCGGCGTGTGCAGCGTGCGCGACCAGATCCGGTCGTGGCTGTCGACGAGCGAGGCGAAGGCGCACGTGGAGGAGCTGGAGGCGGCGCGGCGGCAGATCGAGGTGGAGATGGAGCGGTTCAAGCAGTGCGAGAAGGCCAGCAAGATCAAAGCCTTCTCCAAGGAGGGCCTCGTGCTGCAGGTGCCAGGGGGGGGGGGGGGGGGGGGGGGGGGGGGGGGGGTGAGGGTGATGGTGATGGTGATGCAGCGTTGTTCAGATCAGCTTGACGGTGTGTGCAGGTCTCATGGCTAAGCGTGGTGGTTGATTGGGTGGTGCGTGTGGGCAGCCTCGGAAGGACCCATCGGAGAAGGCCAAAGTGGAGGCAGCTGCATTCCTCAAGAAGGTGACCTGCTGCCTGCTTGGCGTGCTTGCTTGTTTTGCGTGCTCGCTTGTTTCGTCCCAGATCCAGACCAGTCGTCTGGATCTAAGGGCACATGTTTCAAGCAGGGGACATGGTTTCGGGTTGGACTGACGATGTGCGCTATTCCGATGTGTGCATCAGGCCATGGATTCGCTGCAGGTGCAGATCGATGAGTACGAGGCGGAGATCGAGACCATACCAGGTGCTGTGCCGCGCTCCCACCCGCAGCATTCTCTCTGCTTTCGCCGTGTCCCGTCATCCTCGTTTTAAGCTGCTTCTGTACGGCTGGCAGGTGGCAAGTCGGGCAAGAAGCTGAACGCCAAGGTGGTGGAGCTGGAGGGGCACGTCAGCAAGGCAAGACGGGGCGTTTTTTCGGCAGCACGCTCTGCCATCTCCTGCTTCTCACCTTCATCCGTGCTTGGCGTTCATTCTTGCTTCGATCCCACAATGACCAGGGCTGATGGATCTACTCCCCTCCCTTTGCCCCGTTTTCGCTTCCCTGCAGCATGGCTGGCACAAGACCAAGCTTGATCAGGTGAGTGCTGTGAAACGCTAATGCACAAATCTTTCAAGATGCCCACGTGTAAGGCTGAGGAGCCGCTGACGGGCGGGTGACGGGTGGTTGACGGGCGGGTGTGGTGGGCGGTGGGTGGGGTGGGGCGGGGGTGAAGTGCAGGTGCTGCGGCTGCTGGAGAACGAGGAGATCGCCCCCGAGGACGTGGAGGCGCTCAGGGAAAGCATCTCGTGGTACCTCGACATGCACCAGGTACGCACCTGCACTCACTCTCTCTTTCTCTCCCTCACTCACGCGGGCACTCACTCACTCTCTCAATCCCTCTCTCCCTCAGTCACTCACTCGCTCACTCTCTCACTCTCGCACTGCCTTGCTTCCGCTGCCGCTCTGGATGGCGGACGCTGGCTACGCATGAGAGCCTATGCCAAGCCACGCCAGTGCGCCGATCCCTCCTCCCTGTCTCTTTGCGCATCCACGCCTGCCCCCCTCCCCCTCCCCCTGCCCCAGGACGTGGACTACATGGCGGACGACGGCCTGTACGACGACATGCCCTTCCACAAGCTCTTTGGCAAACTCGCCGACGACGCCGCTGCCTTCTCCTGCAGTCAGTTGCCACCGCCCCGCACTGCCCTTCTATCTCTGCCTGCTGCCCTTCTATCTCTGCCTGCTGCGTGCTGCGTGTTGCCTCTGCTCTCTCACGCCGCACACGAGTCGGTGCACGGCACTTGAGGCACGCGCCGCACAATAAGTTGCATTCACGGTGTAGCTGGAAGAGACCAGGGCGATGGCGCTCGAGTTACTCAGGCTGCTGCGTTCCCTTAATGGAACTGCCCAAGTATCAATTTTTGAGACGACTTTTGAGGCGCCTCAAAAGTCTGCCCAAGTATCAATTTTTGAGGCGCCTCAAAAACAGGCTGCTGCGTTCCCTTAATGGAACTGCCCAAGTATCAAGCCCATGAGCTTGGCAGCTGCCTGGCACTGCTGCCTTCCTCCCTCCCCCCCTCCCCGCCCCTTTCTGGGCGGTCACTTGCTGCAGGTGCGCGCACGCCCACGGCGTCCATGAGCCCGCAGGTCAGCGCCACGTCCTCGCCCTTCTCCGCTGCATACGACTCCCCGCCAAAGGTGCACACTCCTCCTCGTCTGTTCCACAACCCCCCTCCCCTTCCCCCCCCTCCCTGCATCCACCTGCTGCTGCTGTCCGAGCCGTTATTGCGGCTGTGACCGGCGCTGACGCCTGTGTGTTGCGTCCGTGCAGGATCTTGCCAGCCCTCACGTTGGGAAAGCAAAAGGTGCGCCAATACATGCCGGCCTGCCAGCTCATGCCGGCATGCCTGCTCATTTCGGCCTGCCGATTCTCTTTCCTCCTCCCCCCTGTCCCAGCCGTGCATGCTGAACCACCGCAGTAACCACCCTCTCCCCTTCCCTCCCCTCCCTCGCAGCGCGGCTGCCATCCGCCATGCCCAGTCCGCGCAAGGAACCCAGGCCCGACTCCTCTCCCCGCTCCCCATCCCCCTCGCCCGCCCTGCACGCCCCCTCGCCCCTCAAGCCCTTCTCGCCGCTGCCCACTGCCAGCAGCAGCCCCCTCTCCCGGGCGCACAGTCCCCTCTCTGCTGCTCCGGAGCGCCACCTCTCAGCGTCGTTCCGTGCACACAAGGGAGCGGATGAGGGGGAGGGGGCGGAGGAGGGGGAGGGGGCGGAGGAGGGGGAGGGGGCGGAGGAGGGCGTGGAATCGAGAACCCGGGCGGAAGGAGAGGGGGGCGGGGAGAAGGGAGTGCAGGAGGAGATGGGAGGGCGAGGCGTGGCGAAGGAGGTGGGTGGTGCGGGCGCGAAGGGGGCTGGGCTGGACGCTGATGCGAAGGAGGCGAAGGAGGCGGCGCAGTCATCGGCTCTTCTGATCCAGCTGGGGGAGCTGGAGGGCGAGGAGAAGGCCAAGGGCGACGCGTGTGGGAAGACTGCTCCTGGTGGGTTCGGGTGGCTTTGCTCTCTGGGCACTCCTCTCTTGACTGCTCGTTTCGCCCGCGTTCACGGTGTGACAGGTGGTTCTAGTGCTGTGATTTGGATTCACTTTGTGTCCATGGCTCATCTTTGTGTGTGTGTGTAGTCGTAGTCGTAGCCGCTGAAACCTCGTGTGCTAACCACCTGCTTCCTTGCAGAGCCGTGTCTGGCAGCGGCTGTCAAACCAGCGAGTACGGAGGATGAAGAGGACGCCAAGGAGGCTGCCCCGGGCAGCAGGGGGGACGCTGGGGGAAGGAAAGCCGCAAGGCAAGTCGCAGAGGGCAGTGTGGCAGAGAAGGTAGGCAGCAGCGCGGGTGCACCGGTAGGCAAGGGCGCGGAGAGGGGTCAGGGGGGTGCGGGGGAGAGGGAGGAGCGGCGGGAGAAGGAGGCGGGGGGGGCGGTGCGGGTCGACATGGGCGGCAGCATTGCGTTCCTGCGCTCGCTCACGTCCATCCGCACCGCTGCTCTCGCTGCTGCTGCTGCCGCGTCCGCTGACTCCACCGCTGTTGCTGCTGCTGCTGCAGGCAGGAGAGGCGTGCTGCAGCTGCAGCAGCAGGGCAGGGGGCAGGTACTAGCTCCTGCACCCGCGCCTGTGAAGGAGCACCTCCCTGCCACTGCCGCCACTGCCGCGGCTGCTGCTGCAGGTGCTTCTGGTGCTGCTACTGGTGGTGTTGGAGTGGGCGTCGGTGGCAGGGGCGTTGGGGCACCGGGCAGGTTGGAGGAGGCAGCTGCTGCTCATGCACGGCTCCATGAGGGCACCCTGGCCCTCGCATCGGACCTTGTGCTATCCCGGCCCGCGTCCGCCGGCCCATCCAGCCCCGTATTAACTCCAGGTGAGTCGCTGCAGCTGTGTTCAGGCTCCAACGCCCTGCGCTGCCTTGCGGGTTGCTGCATCCTGAAACCCTTAGCCCGAACCCTGCTGTGGCCCAGCAGGGCTAGCGCAGCACTCGTCAACCCCTGCGGTTGCCGGAATTCAACCTGCCGTGGCCCATGTTGGTGTCCCTCGGCGCATGATCGCACTGCAGGCAAGGAGCCGTCGCTGTTGCTGCGCCCAGCAGCGTCCGCACTGACAGTGGACCTGCCGCACCTCCCGGACACCCTCCACGACTCTGCACCGCAACTCTCTGTCTCGTCTCGCCCCACCACCGCTGCTGCCATCGTCCCGCCATTCACCACGCCTGGGGGAGCTCTCGCCTCTCAGGACGCCCCCCTGCACCCTGGGGGGATCAGGGCGCCTGTGCCAGGTGGGGCATCTGTCGCAGGGGGCTTCGATGGGAGGCAGCAGGTGGCAGCGGCAGCAGCCGTGGGAGGGCAGCATGGGGTGCCCCTACTGGGAAGTGGGCAGGCGCCAGTCGTGCTACAGGGGGGACTGACTCTGGGAACAAGCCCCGGCCAGGCTCAGGGCCTCGTTTCTGCAGGTGCTGCTGCTGCTGCTGCCGGGGCTGGTGTGCCACTGGTGGCGGCAGCGGGAGCATGGCCGCGGGCGCCTCTGGACCTGCCTGCTGCGCTGCAGCACGTGCCGCACAGCCTCTCGCGAGCGCTGCTGCAGAAACTCCAGCACCAGCACCTAATGCAGCAGCAGCAAGCCGCAGCGCCACTGCTGGCCCAGCAGCAGCAGCAGCAGCAGCAGCAGCAGGTGCTGTTGCGGCAGTTGCCTGTGCACGCTGGTGCGCAGGGTGGTGGTGTGCTGCCGTCACTGCAGCAGAGCGTTCTGGCTCAACAGGCGCAGCAGATGGCAATGGCTTCTGACAGACACCAGCGGCTGCAGCAGCAGCAGCAGCAGGAGAGGCTCCAGCGTGAGCAGATGTTGCAGGCATCGCAGCTTCTCCAGCCGCAGCACCCGCTAGCAGCGCTGCCGGGGCAGGCAGTGCAATCCGGCCCTGTGCTCCCCAAGCACCCCTCCCTCCCCGCACTTGACCGTGCACAGCCCCTGCCCTTGCCAGGGCTGCCCCACGGCCCGTCCCCTTCCCCCATGCGCCCGCCTTCTGCGTGGGTTGTGCCTCTGGGCGGCAGCGGTGGCCCCTCCCCCTCCCCCTCCCCCTCCCCATCCCCATCCCCATCCCCATCCCCATCCCCGTCGCTGCAGCAGGTTACTTCTCTCTCTGCTGCAGCGGCGGCTGCGGCTGCTGCTGCTGCTGGGCGCCCTGGTGAAATGCATCCCGGTGCTGCTGCTGCGTTTCGCGCTGCTGCTGGTGCGCAGATGCAGCCAGTGTGGGGTAGAGGAGCAGGAGCAGCGGCACCAGCAGGACCGCTAGCCCCAGCCACAGCAGGAGCGGCAGCAGCAGGAGGGGCAGGGGTTGTGAGTGGGGCGGCCAGTGGAGTGTGGGGTTCCACCGCCCGAAGCCCGTCCCCAGGTGGGTGCTGCTGAGGTGTCACCTGCGCTGCTGAGGTGTCACCTGTGCCGCTGAGGTGTCACCTGTGCCGCTGAGATATCACCTGTGCTGCTGAGATATCACCTGTGCTGCTGAGATATCACCTGTGCTACTGAGATATCACCTGTGCTGCTGAGGTATCACCTGTGCTGCTGAGATAACACCTGTCCTGCTGAGATATCACCTGTGCTGCTGAGGTATCACCTGTGCTGCTGAGATAACACCTGTCCTGCTGAGATATCACCTGTGCTGCTGAGATATCACCTGTGCTGCTGAGATATCACCTGTGCTGCTGAGGTATCACCTGTGCTGCTGAGATATCACCTGTGCTGCTGAGGTATCACCTGTGCTGCTGAGATATCACCTGTGCGTTCTTGCGGTTGTGATGTGGGCGTTGACAGCTGCAAGCTGCGCTCGCAGGTGGATTGGCGTGAGTGAGCCATGAGTCAAGCGTGGCATGTGGGCGCTGCTGTGTGTGCGCCTTGTTCCCTCGGTGTCAGGTGCAGCACCGTGGATGGCGGAGAGGCGGCGGGAGCAAGAGCTCAGTGCGCTGCAGTGCGGCTTCCAGCAGATGAGGGACCACGGGGCGGAGGACCGCGCGGATAGAACCAGGTGGGCCACCCCTCACCTTTAACCTCAAACCTTCTACCTTACACCTGCTGTCTTAGACCTTAACCTTGTAACCTTGAATGTTAAACGCTGAGCCCTCAATTACCGGAAGCCTAGGGGAAAGCAATGGCGGGGGATGGTGCTATTCTACAACGCACAGCAGAGGGGATTCTTTTGCGGCTTTGGCGAGCCGTTTACGCGTGCATGCATCGTACGCGCGGGGGCTGCCTCTGTGTTCCTCCACGTGCTCCAGCGCCGCGCACCTTGTTCCTTTCACGTCCAACCTGCTCCTCTGGGCCTCCCTACCTGCCCACTCCCTCCCTCCCCCCCCCCCCCTCCCCCTCCCCTCCCCTCCTGCCCCGGTATCGCTCTCCCCTTTCCCTCTCGCACTCCCCGCCTGCAGTGCGCCCAGTTTGATGGTGCGGCCATCGCGGCCGTGCCAGGTGCCGGCCATGTGGCCGCACAAGCCCATAGCGCCGGAGCATGCAAGCGCGCTGTTCGAGCGCCTTGGCATGGACGCCCTCTTCTTTGCCTTCTACTTCCAACAGGTCGCTCCCTCCCTCACTCGCTCCCTCACTCTCTCTCCCTCTCGCCCTCGCTCCCCCATTCTCGCTCTCACTTGCTCTCTCCCCTTTCTCGCTGCCATGCCTGCAGGCAAGCCCACATGGCTGTATGCGCAACTGTGCGTGCCTGCAGGCAAGCCCACATGGCTGTATGCGCAACTGTGCGTGCCTGCAGGCAAGCCCACGTGGTTGTATGCCCAACTGTGCGTGCCTGCAGGCAAGCCCCTGCGAGTGTTCCCAGCGAGGGCATGTGTGCCTGCCGTGCCTCACATCCTCCACCCACCCATCCCTCCAGTGCCACTTGCAACCCTCCCACCCGTCACTCGCTGCATGCCCCCCCTTGTGGCAGAGCACGTACATGCAGTACCTGGCGGGCAAGGAGCTTAAGAAGCAGTCGTGGCGCTTCCACAAGGGCTACAACACCTGGTTCCAGCGCCACATCACACCCCCGGTGAGCGCTGCTGCCTGCCCTGCACGCCTTGTTGCTTTGGGTGGGCCGTCGCAGGTGCCTTGTTGCCGTGGGTGGGCCACCGCAAGTGCCGTGTTGCAGCGCTGCCATGTGAGCCCGGCATATGTCCGGAGAATGCCAGTGTCGCATAGGCTACAGCCCTCCCAACCAATGGGCATGTCTTGCCATGTCATGTGACAGCAGCAGCAGCAGCAGCAGCAGCATGGAACTTAGTTTTTGAGGAAAAAGTTTGCCTTTGCATCCGAAGTCGTTCCTCGGTTCTTTGAGGCAGGGAGCGGTATAGGATTGCCTCTCTGTGGGGCACTCCTGCTCTTATCCCACTGCCTCCCTGCATGCCATGCTGGATGTACTTGTGCCTCGTCTCTCCCTGCAGGTAATCACGGACGAGTACGAGCGGGGTGGCTATGTGTACTTCGACTTCCACCTGCACGCACCCAACCTCACGGACGCAAACCCTGCTGCTGCATCCACTGGCTGGTGAGCTCCCCACAGCGATCCTCTTCGTCCTCCTCATCCTCCTCCGCCTCTCTTCTGTGATGTGCATTTGGTAGGCCTGCAACTGCTTATAGCAACTGAGAGCGAGTGCTAGGAGTGAATCCCCTTCTCTCTTCTCATCCCACCTCTCAACTCTCCCTCCTGCCACGTGTCCTCCTGCTATGCTGCCAGGTGTCAGCGTGTGAAGGAAGACTTCATGTTTGAGTACCAACATCTGGAGGATGAGTTGGACACATGACGCGTGGGTCATGACACGTGGTGTGTGATGTGGAGTTCTGCGCATGTTAGGATGTCTAAAAAACATTTGCATGAGTTGTGACGTGAGGTGTGAGTCGATCCATGCCCACGGGCCAACTTGCACAACAGTACGGCACAGCTGTGGCTGTGAGTTGTCCATTTCCCACCACCCTATAGTCTGCTTGATATAATACACCTTTGACTGAGTGAACTGTGTAAAATGTAGTGGACCAAGTTGTTGTAATAGCATAATGTTTTGGCAGTTTATAGCGACTCACTGCATAAGTACGGTTCAAGTGCTAACAGATTTTCCAGCCGGGCTTGATCAGACAGACATCGGACAGCCAAGTCCCCTGGGTAAATCTGCCTCATAATTCGTCTGCTGCCTCTGTCGCTGGCTTGCCACCCATCCCGGTGGTGCCTGCAGCACTGCTCGAGCTCGTCTCCTCCTCAGTCACATCCACCAGGCCCCCACCCGACGCTGGCGAGATGGTTGCACTGATGCTGATGGGGGGAGTTGGAGAAGGGGCAGTGAGGGGGGGATGTGGGGAGGGACGGAGGACAGTTAGGAGTCACATGGGAATGGGATGAGCAGAGGGCAAAAGAGAAAGGAGCACGGCAACAAGAGGTTGCATCCGCTCGGAATGCTGGAAGCATGCCTGGTGCAGGGATGAGGTGTGCATGCATGTGGGTGGCATGTGGTGTTGAGGTTGCAGGTGAAGTCGGTGGATACACAAGCATCCTGCAAGCAAAAGGCCAACACCTGGGGTCGCACTCACCTGGGGTCGCATTCACCTGGGGTCGCACTCACCTGGGGTTGCACTCACCTGGGGTTGCAGTGCATTCACCCCGGGGCTGCAGTGCATTCACTTGGGGGATGCAGTGCATTCCCCTGGGGCCTGCAGCGCATTCACTTGGGGGATGCAGCGCATTCACTTGGGGGATGCAGCGCATTCACTTGGGGGATGCAGCGCATTCACTTGGGGGATGCAGCGCATTCACTTGGGGGATGCAGCGCATTCACTTGGGGGATGCAGCGCATTCACTTGGGGGATGCAGCGCATTCACTTGGGGGATGCAGCGCATTCACTTGGGGGATGCAGCGCATTCACTTGGGGGATGCAGCGCATTCACTTGGGGGATGCAGCGCATTCACTTGGGGGATGCAGCGCATTCACTTGGGGGATGCAGCGCATTCACTTGGGGGATGCAGCGCATTCACTTGGGGGATGCAGCGCATTCACTTGGGGGATGCAGCGCATTCACTTGGGGGATGCAGTGCATTCACCTGGGGTTGCAGTGCATTCACCTTGGGCAGAAACCTACTCACCCGTTGCTTGGAGCGGACCCGTCGTCTGCAGCAAGCACCTCGCGCTGCAGTGCCTTGGCCTTGCAGGAGCGCGTGATGTTGGTGCACAGCACGCCCGGCACGTCCGCATCCAAGTTCAGCTCGCCCGACCGCAGCACACCCGTGATCTGACCACGTCAGCCGCGCGTGGTGGGGGAGAGGGGAGAAGAAGGGTGGGATAGGGGTGAGTGCAGTGCTAATACGTGGGGGTGTCGTGGGAATATGGATGGGCCAGATTGGTTGAGAGGCAGAAGAGAAAATTCTTGAGATCTTGGGAAGCTAGACGAGTGGACTGCACAAGTACTACCTGTGTGAGCCCCACATGGCTACTGTGTACTACAACATACGCTCAGACGTCAACTGTGCTCCGCACTGTGAATGCCTTTCTTCCCGCCCTTATTCTTCCAAGCAGGTGAGTGGGTGAGAGGGAGAGAGGGTGGGGCGAGAAGAAAGCACTCACATCATCTTCGTACTCCTCGAGCACCCTGCCATCATGCAACACACACAAGGGGACGGAGGAGAGGAGGGTGCGCATGAGTGAGAGTACAGGAGGAGTGAGGGTGCGCAGGAGTCCAGAATGCGCAGTGAAAGGGGGCATAAGAACGCATGGCATACTAGAGCAAGGCACGGCAGGGGATGCGTGCAGCGAGGGCAGCACGCACATACCGCACAAGATAGATGATAGAGCTGCCAGGCTCACGTGCAGCTCATGCACACAGCGCCCTTGGCAGGGCTTCCCTCTCAGGCACCCATGGCCCGCTTGCACTCGTGGTGCGTTCACCACATGCGCCCATACGGCATGCGGCATGCGGCATGTGGCAGCAACGGATGGCAAGGCGCGTTGCTGCCCCTCACCTGTCGCACCAGCGCTTGATCTCCTTGCCCTGCTCCTCGCGAATGAGCTTCTCTGCTCGCACACGCAGGGTTTTGGGTTTAGGCATGAAGAGTAGCAGGCGCGGGGTTAGCCAGTGAGGGGTGGGAAAGTGAGCACAGGGACGAAGTGTGAGAAAATGGGAAACGGTGGCGCAAGCGGGAGGTGCAAGGGGAGGGGGGCGGGAGGGGGGGGGTGGATGGGGGGGAGTGAGTGGAAAGTTGACAACCTCAATTCTTGAAAGACAACAGCACAGAGTCACAAGGGCGAGACCTGAAGCCTTGACGGCAAAGAGCATGCGGGTTGCAGATTGGGCTGCTTAGAGTGTGGGGAGTTGAGTGAGTATGTCACGAACTTCTATCAGTGTTGGCTGATCGTGAGTAGTCGCGGTGGGAGCTCCACACTCTCCTGTCATCCTTCTGTAACGGCCCCAAACAGGGTAGCCACACAGGCGAAACACATAGAGGCATGCGGGGAGACGAAAAGGGCATGAAATGGCATGTTTGTGTCCAATATACTTCAGATGTGCGTGCACAAAACACTTCACAAATGGCCTCGGTCCCCTAAACTCACAACTTCTCTTTCACAGCCCTCTCCCCCCTTTGCCTCACAGCGCTCTTCCCCCTCTCCCGCCACTCACAGTGACCACGGCGTATTTGTCCATCTTCTTGCACAGCCCGTCCAGAATCTCCACTGCCCGCAGCTCACTCACTCTGCCATGCCATGCCATGCCATGCCGTGCCGTGCCGTGCCATGCCACGCCATGGCATGCGGTGCGATGCCATGCCATGCCGTGCCGTGCCATGCCATGCCATTCCATCCCATGCCCTCCCATGCCATACCATAACCATCCAATGAGACGCCATCACATGCCGTGCCATGATGCCATCAAGGCACGCCACGTTCCACAGCATGCTAGGGCAACGAAAATGAGGGAGCTGTGGCGACCTAGGGGAGGTATAGGCAGGTGTGCAGGCATGGGGTTAATCGAGTCCTGTGAGGACGTGCGGGCCTCGCAGCTCCATGGCAACCCCACCCAGGTGATCCCTCCACTAGCGCACATGACCCCTCTTGCCCTCTCACCTGTAGTCTATGAGCTTGCCCTCTCACCTGTAGTCTATGAGCTTGCCCTCTCACCTGTAGTCTATGAGCTTGCCCTCTCACCTGTAGTCTATGAGCTTGCCCTCTCACCTGTAGTCTATGAGCTTGCCCTCTCACCTGTAGTCTATGAGCTTGCCCTCTCACCTGTAGTCTATGAGCTTGCCCTCTCACCTGTAGTCTATGAGCTTGCCCTCTCACCTGTAGTCTATGAGCTTGCCCTCTCACCTGTAGTCTATGAGCTTGCCCTCTCACCTGTAGTCTATGAGCTTGCCCTCTCACCTGTAGTCTATGAGCTTGCCCTCTCACCTGTAGTCTATGAGCTTGCCCTCTCACCTGTAGTCTATGAGCTTGCCCTCTCACCTGTAGTCTATGAGCTTGCCCTCCCGCTTGCCCTGTGAGTTGAGCCGATTCCTCATGTCCAGATGGTTGCGCGGCCGCTCCTGCCACTCATGGCATCCACACACACACACAGCACAGCACACACCGACACACACGCATACACACACACATGCACACACACACGCACACAGCACAGCACACACCGACACACACGCATACACACACACATGCACACACACGCACACACACGCACCCCACCCTCCCCCTCCCCCCCCCACACCACAGCAGTCACGGAGCCAGCCATCCGCCCACACGTACAAGCACACAGCACCGTTAGACGCACGCTAGGAGCCATCCTAACCCTGACTTTCAGTTCATACTCCCCCCTAGTTGTCAACTCATGGTATAGTCTGCAGCTGCTGCCTACCTCGGATAGTATCAGCAGCAGCTCCTTCTGTTCCCAGTGAGCGCGGCGGAGCCACGGAGATCACCCGGCACAGCCACGCCATTCGCGGCGCCGAGGGTTGCGAGCAGATTGCGCGAGTGAGGGAGAGACGGGGGGAGAAGAGAGAAGATGCGAGGTGCGGGAAGAAGTGGAAGATGGGAGTGTTGTTAGAGTCGCCCAAGGAGATGGGACGGACACAAGGCAGGCGACATTTGCATCAACTGGGAAAGTAGTGAGAGACAGTGCGGGATACAAAGCGTGGCGAAGAGGGCAGGGGCGAGGGAGAGAGGGGGGGAGGCACGGACGGAGAGCCCAGCCGCTGATAGACGTGCTGGGAGGTCAATTGCAGCGCGCCAAGCCCAGTAAGGGAGAAAACACCTCCGTTGTCAGGAGTCTCCTGATCAAGCTACAGTGCTATCGCACAACCGTGTTTCTCGCGCATAGCTCGCGGTAGCTCACCGAGATAGCGACACACGCGCTGCATTTGTTCTCGATCGCACGCGCGGGCAGGAAAGCGATGGGCGCCAGCGCAACCAGGACCAGGATGGTGGGGAGCAGCGCTGCTGGGCCGATCGCCATGGGTGGAACGGAGTTGTCAGGCCAGCCGGAAGGGAGATGCAGGGGTTGCCAGGGAGATGCAACGAATCACAAGGTCCGGCACGGATTGTCCGCCACCAAGACTTGCGAATTGCGACCGTCTGCGGGTAACAGATCCCCGCTGATACCGTGGGAAGGCCCAAAGTGCTCCAATGTTTAGCGACGTCTCTAATTTGAGTGGAATGCTGACGCCACCCGATCAGTGGTGACGAGGACACAACCTTAGGTGTAGCTGATGATCACTAATGGTTTTGGAGGTCAGGCTCTGCGATGGACTGGAATGGCTTGTTGCACCATGCGCGACCAGGCGGCTTCTCGTGCGACGGTGTGTTTCGTCGCGTAACCGAGTCAGCGACGCGAGTCCCATCACGCGACCCTTCGCGAAGCCGTCTGGGCGTGAGCACTGGTTGTCTTCGTGAGGGGAGGTGGACCAGATCTGATCCAATTTGCGTCTTCGCGCACACCCCTTGTGTGGGCCTTCGAAGTGTCGCGAAGGTGGAGACTAGACCAACCACGTGGCAACATTCTAGAACTCTTCGATGTTAGGTTTGGTTGGGAACATGAACACTAATCAATACTTCGTCCATGTACAGAATCACGCAGCTCTTAAAATACATAACCATTAGGTAATTATAGCATCCACTTTAGACAACAAGCGTGGAGAACTGGGCAAATACTGCACCCTTTTGGTACTACCTCCAGATGTTAAAAATGAAAATATTACAAAGGAAGAGCGAGATTTGATGCCCTCGTTTTAACCACCATCGATCAGACCGTTACGAATGGTGGCTGGCACGCTCAAATTTTCCGTGGACACATGACCCAGCTACAGGTTAGCAGTGGGTGGTTTGGGCTCTTCAAAGCCTACAAGACGATGGAGCACTGGGTTGACAGCAGGCATGAGGGGCTCGTAGATGTCCGTGCGGGTGAGAATGCCAACCACCACATTGGTGTTATCCACAACTGGCAGGCGATGAATCTGAGGGGGCACAAGCAGCAACAGTGGATGTAAGGAGGAAAGCGGGACCAGCCCAAAATGGTTTTGCCACTAAGGCTCTCTGAAATACATGTGGCAGCGAGGGACCATGCTGCTGCCAGTGTTGCGCTAGAAACCACAAGTGATGCGCGGAGTGAGGGGGCTGCAGCGTACGTTACACAGTTCATCCATCGGCATGAGCATGATTCACCAACGCCATGCATGTGAGCTTACCTTGTGTTTGAGCATGAGTCCGGCAGCATACGCCACAGGAGCATGTTCTGTGATGACGATGGCAGGCGATGTCATCACTTCCCTGCAGTGCGGGGGCAACATCAACAACGAGCTTATTCAGCAACTGGACTGACTGGGTTAGAGCTCCGGCAACAATACCAAGTGCAGTACCGTCACGCGCACGCTGCTGACGAAGAACTTGCATGGCAACTGCACCTGAACCGGCCATGTCCCTAGCCGTGGCACGCCAGCATCACTTCTTTGCACCACCTAGCTGCATGCAGGTGACTGGAGACTGTGCTGCGCTCTGTGTTCAACTGTGCATGCCACCTTCACACAATGCCATCGCTTCTGCCATCTCACCGCTCCTAAAGCTGTCTCTTTTTCAGCCCCCATACTCGTACGCGCCCATGCCATTAGCGCAGTTGTCATCACGCCTCTTCAACCGACCACCTTGCTCTGTCGCATCCTCCAACACAATTCTCGTTCACGGCCTGGGCGTTTCCCCGGTTCGCCAACCCTGCGCGACGCTCCTACTGCCCCTGCACCGCGCCCCATATCCGAGCCGACTCACTCCACGAGCGCACTGATTTGACGAGCGCACGCACTTCATCCCAAAAAAATGCCTTGACCTACATAGCGGAGATAATTATCCGCATAGCATGGCTACTCCGTTGGTCTCATTCCTACTCTGTACCTACGCCGTACCTACTGTTTCTGGTCCCCAACTTTGCGACGTTGACGAGCGCACTCACTTGACGAGCGCGTCGGCGACGCTTTTGAAGGAGCGTCGCTGGTGCTTGGCGATGTCGATGTTGGAGATGACGCCGACGCAGTGCCCCTCGCGGTCCACCACGGGCAGCCCCGTGAAGTGCACGAACTGGTCCAGGATGCTGCTGATCGTGTTCGCCGCCGTCGTCGTCACCACCTGCGCGCCGCCGACACCGGGGATGGTATGCGGGGGCATTAGGACATGGACGGCTTGCTGGAGAGAGCGACCCAGGGAGCACGGCGACCCGAGCGCTATGACGTGGCAGCACAGGGCCGCTACGGGGAAGGGACGAACGGGAATTAGAGCGCGAAGCGGCAATAGCAGACGACGCGGGTTGCGGTGTTACCGGTGTGGTCATGGCGGACTCGACGGGGAGGTAGGGGTCGGCCATGAGGCGCTCCGAGAAATCGACCGCGCGTCTCGCCTCCAGACGCACGTCCGATGCGCCCAGCCCGCTCGCCTCCACGGGATTATCCGGCCTAGTATCGTCGCCGTAAATGCTGCCGCTGCCTGCGGAGGCGGCGCTGCTGCTCGCTGTCGCGTGGGCGACTGGACTTGTGCGGCATCCCGGTGTCCCTCGCTTCTGCGCCAAGCGAGCGGACGACAGTCGTGGAAAAGAGACGGCGACGGAAGGAGTACTGAGCGCGAGAGATTCTGCCGTGGCTGGACGGATGCTCGTCACGGCGCGAGAGGGTTGCAGTGCAAGCGCCATGAGCTCTGCTGGGAAAAACGCCTACGCAGGTGTACGGAAAGTCGGAATCCTCGAGAGGTTAGCCGGCCTAGCTGTCGGATATTTAGAATCAAGGCGCCCCGAACGAAGCAGAAGATGGCAGGAGCCGTCTGATGGCATCCGCTGAGAATACCTATTCAGGCGGTTGCACGGAAATCCGTGATGATGTGGTGCAGGTAAATGAGGAGGTGCACCTGGGCACATATGAAACACAAACTATCCTCTTCTCAATATCGCTCGCTATGGTGTACTAGCCATCTTTTGTGGGCGCTGAGAGAGTATGGGGTGACCTTTCGATTCATGGAAGAGGATTGCGCCAGCTCATGTCCAAGGTGCAGATTCGCCCAGCTCATGGAGACGAACGACGCCACAGCTGAATAGGCTGCTGAAGTTGTGCCACGTCGACCACTCCAGCTCTCTGCGACTGACCACCAACAAAGCCATTCTCGGAGAGTAATCCTCGGAAAACTTCCTTCCTCTGACGAACAGTGCCTAAGATATCAACCTTAAAGCCCTGGTTTGCTTAATTTCAATGGCTGTTTTTTCTGTTTTCTATGATTTTCCAGTGTTTGCAAACTGCCCATTGAGACTTACTCCTGAACAACAGGTCCCTCACAAGCCTTTGTATAATTTGCATTAGCCAATGCCAAGATATGACTGGAACTGAAACCAAAATCAGCCTAAAAAGTCTGTACGATGCTTTGGCGCCCACGCGTAAATTCCCGCTTCCGCCTCTAGCTGCGCCGAGTTGCCTGCAGCCGCCCATTACCCGCTCTCCCCCACCGTCGGCGCTAGTTGGCTGCAAAGGGGAACACACTTTCCGCTTTTCCCCGCTTCGAGCCCGCGCGACCCGTCGACCCCGCATAGCTCTTCTCAACCCCGCGGCCATGCCGTCTCACGCTGCGTCCCACAGCAAGTACCCGAGCAGGGAGGAAGAGAGGCGATCGAGCGGTGATGGAGAGAGGCGATCGAGCGGAGATGGAGAGAGGCGATGAAGCAGGGAGGTCGAAAGGCGATAGAAGGGAGGGAAAGAGGCAAAACAGAAGGGAGGGGGGGAGCCAATACAGCACGAAGGGAGTGAGTGAGGCGCAAAGAGCAGGGAGGGATAGGCGATACAGCAGGGCGGAAGAGAGGCGATAGAGCAGGGAGGACGAGAGGCGATGAGCAGGGAGGAAGAGAGGTGATAGAGCAGGGATGGAGAGATACGAACAAGCAGGGAGGGAGAGAGGCGATAGGGCAGGGAGGGAGAGAGGCGATAGAGCAGGGAGGGAGAGAGGCGATCGAGCAGGGAGGGCGAGAGGCGATATAGCAGGGAGGACGAGACGATAGAGCAGGGAAGACGGCAGGATATAGAGCAGGGATGAAGGGCGGCGATGGAGCAGGGATGGAGAGAGGTGATCGAACACGGAGGGAGATGGGCGAGTCTACAAGGGAGGGAGAGAGGCGATCCAGCAGGGAGGGAGTGAGGCATGAGAGGGGGGAGTGAGAGAGGCGATAGAGCAGGGTTTAGGAAGAGAGGCGATAGAGCAGGGAGGGAGAGAGGCGATAGGGCAGGGAGGGAGAGAGGCGATAGGGAAGGGAGGGAGAGGCGATAGAGCAGGGAGGGAGAGAGTCGATAACGCAGGGAGGGAGAGAGGCGATAGAGCAGGGAGGGAGAGAGTTGATAGGGCAGGGAGGGAGAGAGGCGATGGAGCAGGGAGGGAGAGAGTCGAAAGAGCAGGGAGGGAGAGCGGAGTGAGAGCAGGGGAGGGACCTGGGGCATAAGAGTGCCCTCAGAGAAGGGGGGGTTCGAGCAGGGGAGGGGTAGTGGAGTGAGAGCAGTGGAAAGGGAGAGGAGTGAGATCATGGGATGTGAAAGGAGTGAACACAGGGGAGGGGGAGAGGGGTGAGATCCGGGGAGGGGAAGAGGAGTGAGAGCAGGGGAGTGGGAGAGGAGTGAGAGCAGAGGAAGGGGAGAGGAGCGAGAGGAGGGGAGGGGGAGAGGAGTGAGAGCAAGGGAGGGGGAGAGGAGTGAGAGCAAGGGAGGGGGAGAGGAGTGAGAGCAAGGGAGGGGGAGAGGAGTGAGAGCAGAGGAGTGAGAGAAAGGGAGGGGGAGAGGAGTGAGAGCAAGGGAGGGGGAGATGAGTGAGAGCAAGGGAGGGGGAGATGAGTGAGAGCAAGGGAGGGGGAGATGAGTGAGAGCAAGGGAGGGGGAGATGAGTGAGTGCAAGGGAGGGGGAGATGAGTGAGAGCAAGGGAGGGGGAGATGAGTGAGAGCAAGGGAGGGGGGAGATGAGTGAGAGCAAGGGAGGGGGAGATGAGTGAGAGCAAGGGAGGGGGAGATGAGTGAGAACGAGGGGGAGATGAGTGAGAGCAAGGGAGGGGGAGATGAGTGAGAGCAAGGGAGGGGGAGATGATTGAGGACATGGGAGAGGGGAGTGAGAGCAGGGGAGTGGGGGGGGGAGGGAGGGCAGGGGTTGGGGAGAAGAGGGAGAGCAGGGATGGGTGAGAGGATAGGGAGCAGGGGAGGGGGAATGGCTGGAGTGCCGTGGGGGGGGAGAGAGGCATGAGAGCAGGGAAGGAGTGAGGCATGAGAGCAGGGAGGGAGTGAGGCATGAGAGCAGGGAGGGAGTGAGGCATGAGAGCAGGGAGGGAGTGAGGCATGAGAGCAGGGAGGGAGTGAGGCATGAGAGCAGGGGGGGAGGGGGGGGATGAGAGCATGGAGAAAGAGAGGCATGAGAGCAGGTACGGAGGTAGCAAGGCATGAGAGCATGGCAGGAAGTGTAGGCTAGGGATTGTAGGCTAGGGATTGTGGCTAGGCATGAGAGCATGGCTTGAACACGTGGGTGGGGGGAAGGGGCAGCGGGAGCACGTGTGAGGGGGGACGGGGCTGCATGTAGTGAGGGTGGAAGGGTGGGGGCGCGAGAGCAGGGGAGGAAGAGCGCCGGGGAGGCAGGGGAGGGAGAGAGGCAAGAGTCCAGGGAGGCAGAGAGGCAAGAGTGCAGGGAGGCAGAGAGGCAAGAGTGCAGGGAGGGAGTGGGGCAAGAGTGCAGGGACGGGGAGAGGCACGGGTGAGAGACAATGGAAGGTGGTAGAGGGACAAGAGTGCAGGCAGGGAGAGAGACAAGATGGCAGTGGAGGAGAGATAAAATAGCGCAGGGTTGTAGAGGGTCCATCCGCTCACATGGATGACGCCAGAGACGTTTTGCAGCAAAGTTTGCCAGAATTCATGGTCACGGTCTTGTTGCTTGACGCTGACGAGCTTTTCAATGTGACTTGGACAATAAACTACCGTAATCCCCCGGATATAACACCCGCCGGAATTGAGCACCCCCTGGTGTTGTATCCGGGGAGGGTATACTATTGAAGAATCCGCAATTATATACCCCCTTTTTGAGGGTTCCAGGAGAGCACCCCCCCTGTTAGTTTTACCTATGTTTTGTTTTTGCTCATAGTCAACTTCAAGCTTGATTTTCCAACTACAACAGGATGCATTATGCCCTAAACCCTAAACCTTGCTCAGCCACCAATGCACCCCGCAGTCTACTGCATCCCCTATCGAATCTTCCTCCACAGCCTCCCTGCTTGGTGCGAGGGTCCTACAGCTCATCCTCCCAAGGCAGCTCCTCCTCCTCGTCCTCTTCCTCTCCATCCACCTCGGCCTCACCACTACTCTCCTCGTCGGAGTCGCATCCTGAGAAATCCTCCGAGCAGGCATCCTCATCCCGAGGCTCCGAGACCACCTCTGGAATGCTGCGGGGATCCGAGGCAGGCACAGCGGCAGTCGGCTCAGGGAAGTTGGGGGAGTCTTCAGGAACAACCTCCTCCAGCACCTCCACTTCATTGCCGTCCCGCATGTGAGCGAGGATCAGATGATCCTCGCTCCCATCTGTGGCATTCGATATGCCACAGGTCTTGAATGCCTTGGTGATGACCGATTCAGGGACGGCCGCCCAAGCACGGGAGATCCACTTCAGGACGACTTCCGGAGGCGGTTTCTTGAGATTTCCTGAAAGGCACAATATAAACACGCAGGTTAGTAGACAGCAAGTGAGCCAACACGGAACAAGCGCACGTGGTAGGAGGGGCACAAAACAACACGTACCGGCCTTCGTGGTAGCGTTGATGCCCTCCTCGGCAAACCACTTGGTGTACTGTGAACGAACCCCCGCTTTAAAGCTTTTGTTGATGCTGATGTCTAATGGCTGCACGTAGGGTGTGCAGCCACCGGGGATAACTGCGGGGAAGAGTTTGAAGAGGGAGAAGGTAGCCCGCACTGTCGAAGTCAAGTGCCCCTTGTACGAGTCCAGTACAAGGAGCGAGGCCGGTCGAGGTCCGCGAGGCCGCGACAGGAAGGGCACCACGACCTTCCTCGTCCAGTCCTGGACGAGGCGCTCGTCCATCCAGCCCTTTTGCTGGGCGCGCACCACCACGTCTGAATTAGGGGAGGGGGGCAGGGGGGTTGTTTGCACGTATTTAGTTGCCTTCCGAGACATTTCGACGCTGGTTTTTAAAAACCATAGCGAATTCATGGACGCGCATTATAGGACAGAACATACCCGCGGGAGTGTAGCAGTTCGGCGGGTTCTTCCGCTTGAACACGACATAGGCCGGCAGTTTCTCCCCGGTGGCCGTGCATGCAAGCATCACGGTCACCCGTTCCTTCTCGTACCCCGCGGTACGGACATGGACGGTGCGGGTGCCACGACGCTCGAGGGTCCGCTCGAGCGGCATCTCGAGATACAGCGGCGTTTGATCCGCGTTAATGACGTTCTCGGGCGCGATCTGCCGCTTGACCGTCATCTGACGAACAAACTGCCAGAAGCGCTCGCATTTGGGCGCGCTATCTGACAAGCAAAAAAGGAGGAAGAGACACAGAAGCTATGTTAAGACTCAGCCAGAGTGCTAAGGGTATGCAACACTAGACATGAGTGAGGGGCGTGGGAGCTTACCAGCGGGAAGCTTCTGCCCCATCTTCGTCTTAACCCGCACGGTGAGGCCCCATCGACGGCGGAAACGAAATGACCACCGCGACGATGCCCTCCACTCGACGGTCGCGAAGTGGTCGCGCATCCAGTCGCGGCTCCAGCTCTGAATCAGCCCCACTGACACGGGGAGACCGCGTCGCCGCGCGCAGAGATAGCGGCAGAAGACGGCCCGCTCCATGTCGGGGTACTTGGATTTCCGGCCGGCTCCGCGAAGACGCTTCCGACTAGGCGCCGCTCCTTTCAGCTGTTCTTGTGCCTTCCGCCACTCGCGGATCATGACCGGCTGCACCTTCGCCATGCGTGCGACCATCCGCTGCGACGGAGCTGGATGCGTCTCGAACATGGATATCCACATCAGCTTCTCGCGGGCGCTGATGGATCGCCGCTTGTTGCCCGACAGCCTGGCATGAGGCGACGGTGGTCTCGCATCATGATTGACAGACTCAGGCTCGGTCGACGGCTCACTGGACGACGGGAAGGATGGAACCGCGACATCGGGCATAGCCCACGGATCCTCGTCATCGAATGGATCTGCTGCCGTGACAGCAGCAGCTGCTGCCTCGTCGGCGTACTCCTCCTCTTCGTCCGCATCCTCATTGTTCTCGTCGCCGGCTGCAGCCTCGTCACCGCCAAGCTCCGGCATGCCATCGTAAGTATCATCGTCCGCCGCTACGTAGCCACGACGCAACCACCCCGTAGCGGTCGGTTGCACTACAGGTGCTGCGCGGCTAGAAGGAGAACTTGCGGTATGCGTGACTTGGCTAGGGGTGCTAGCATTTTTACCTGCTCTACGGCTGAAGAGAACACGGATTCCAGCGTTCGTCATGCGCTTGGGAGAAAAAATTGAGAGAGGAAGGGGTACATACAGAGGCCTGTTCGCAACGGTTCGCCTAGAAATACCGCTGCTGAGGCCCTCTTGCCTAAGTGTCACGGCATTGGCGGGCGACACGTTCAACGTGTCGCCCGAGGCAACGCGACGTCGCCAAGTGACAGCAGAGGTGTCCCGCGTGTGAGAGAGTTTCGTGCTGTGGTCCTCTACTGGTTTCCAGCTGCATGGCTCACTGTAACGGGCTTAACCCTTTGGCGCACTTCCAACCTTCAGATCGCGCACATTTGATGCCCGATCGAGCCCACAATATGACGGTTGGATAGCTGAATGTACAGAGATCACAATGCACGTTTAAAAATTTTCATCCTCAAATATAACACCAGGGTGCTATAGCCTAAACGCGAAATAGAGCACCCACCCCCCGTTTTTAGCACGAATTTTGTAGTATACCCGGGGTGTTATATCCGGGGGATTACGGTACTTGAAAGCATCTTGCTATTCTGAATGTGTTTACATGATACCTTTGACTTTATCGTAATCCCCCCGATATAGGCGCATAGGGGCTTATAGGAAATACCTAACAAAAGTGGCATGTGCTTGTAATCGAATAAATTTTATAAGCCAAGGGCTTATGAAAGGAATTTTATGGAAAAAAATTTAAGCACGTGAAAATGTAGTTGACGAATTTTGCGTTCTAGCGCGTGTCTTTCCAAAGGGCAGCATATTGACAAAACGCGATAAGTTGGCTGACAAAGCTATCACGAGACTAGGTAGCTAGGAACGGTAGGAAGCCATGAAAATGGCGAGAGGAAAGAGATCGAGAATAGAAGAGAGAGTGATACAAGGAGGGGGGTTGTACCCTCTACAGTAGGTTTCAGAAACGCCTACCAAGCCTACAATAATATAACATATATAAAAAATATAACACACCCCCTAGGCTTGGTAGTAGAAGAACCCACACACACCCACACCCCCTAACCTAGCACCTCCATTCCCAGCAGCAGCCACGACTACTCCGGCATGACCAATCCCCGGGGCCCGTGAGATGGCAACAGCGGCAGCGGCGGCAGTGACGGCAGCGGCGGCGGCGTGCGGCGGCAACAGGCCAGCGGCGACAGCAGCGACGGCAGCGGCTTCGACGTCAGAGGCGACTGCAGCGGCCCCCGCCCTCTCGGCGGCGTGGCCAAGTTCCGCAACGATGGGGAAGACCCTCACGAGTCAGGCGTCGGCTGTGGTAAAGAGGAGGGGACGCAGGGGAAAAGGGGGGGGACGGGGCGTGGTCCAGCATCATGCCCGTGGCTAGCGTGCGGGCGTCAAGTCGAGCAGCGCCACGGGAGTTGCGCGGCCGGCTGCAGCCCAACGACGCCGCCACGGCATCATTATGACGCCGCCACAGTGCGGCGTCGATGCCACGGCGGGACGTTGATGCTGCGACGGCAGCACGACGGCGCCGTCACGCCGCCGCGGCTAGACGTCGACGCCACGACAGCGCGACGCCACGGCAGCGCGTCGAGACGGCCGCGGCACGACGCGACCGCCATGGCAACACGAGAGGGAGAGAAGGAGTGCGCGGCGGAAGCGTGGGGAGCAGGCCCGGGAAGTGTGAGAGTACGACCCCGTTCCATTTCTTCCTCCTTTCCATTTCATTCCTCTTTCCATCTTGATCCATTTGGTTTTTATCTCATTCCATTTGGATTCCTATTTCTCCTTTTCCATAAACCTTTGGTTTATCCTATTATTATCATTATATCACCGACCAGGCTCGGGATGTGCTGGTGCGCTATATCTAGCGTAATCCTGCCGTAATCCCTTGAAGCCAATAGCCTCGCGTGGCTATACGCAGGGTGATTCTATCTTCTAGAAGGGTCTATTCCCTTCGGATAAGATAAACCTGGTTACCTGATGTACTTTGGAAGTATAAAAGCGCCTTGTACTGATCGATAGTGCAACCTTTCCTCGAGACATTCGATCCTGTAACACTAGGTAATCAGAGCTTTTCTCACTCAGCCGCGCTCAACTAAGCAGCAGCAACGGGGATCCTGCCTCGAAAAACCGCCGGGGGCGACCAATTCTACGCCGATTCTGGTAGGCACCAGCTCCGCGCTTTTTCGAATTATCCCCCCCGCACGTGTTTTGAACAGGATGGCGAAATTCGGCAACACCGAAGTTACCCAGCAGCTCTTCGCGCGCATCGCAGCCCTTCAGGAGGAGATGCGAGCGGATTGCGAAGCGTTGCGAAACAAGTTCGAGCGAGTAACTCGACTCGCCGGAGCGCAACAGGAAACGACAACAGCAACGACGCAGCAGTCGCAGCAGTTTCTCAAGGCTCCAAAACCGCGCCCACCTGAGCCGTTCGATCCGAGCGATCAAAACTCCGACATCCGCAGATGGATCGCCGGCATGGAGATCTACTTCGCAGCCGTCGGATGGAGCTCGCCAGCCTCGGACGGTCAACGCATACGACTCGCAGCGACACTGATGCGAGGGCTGGAACTCGAGTGGATCAGCGGTAACAACACCTTCATCCACGGCGAAGCCATGTGGCAGCAGTTCCGCACCGACCTGCTGAAACGTTTCGAGCCGATAAATTCGGGTTTCCTTGCCCGCGAAAAAATTCATCGCCATCGACAGTTCGGGAGTGTAGCGCAGTACACGCAGCAGATGGAGGAATTTTATAACCGCATTCCCGACCTGACCAAAGGGGAAAACGTACAATCGTACCTCGCGGGGCTGAAGACGGAAGTCAAATGACCAGTGGCAGCGACAAATTACGCAAGCTAGAGTGACGTCGTATCGGCCGCGGAACGCTTCGATATGGTCAACGCCGGGACACGACGGACGCACGTCGGCAGTACGCGACAGGGCGACCGCTCGGCTCACACCACGTTCGCCGACCCGATGGAAGTCGACAGGTTTGAAGGGCGGCCACGTCCAAAAAACACCAACTACACTGTGATTTCTTCGGGGTGCCGGGTCATCGAATCTTCGACTACAACAAAATGAAAGTCGTACGCGCTGAGTATCGGGCACGCAACAGTGGCGGAAATCCTTCGGCCAATCAAAAGCCGAAAAACGGGACTCGCCAGTGATTGCGGATCTAGCTGGCAAAAAAGAAAAGATCCGAAAGCGGCCGCGGACTTCCGGAAAAATCAACTTCGACGCAGCTGATTCGACGCGAACAAGAGAAAATGATGGGGAAAAATCTCCACCCCACGACCAGTCCTTGCCCTCGCCGAGGAAAAATCTAACTCCGCAAAAAAGGACTCTTCCAAGACGGGGAAACTCCTTGAACACCCAAGAAATTATAAGGATTCGTTAAAGTTATCTTACAAAGATAGTTTAATGAAAACTTGTAATTCTTGAGGGGCTAGAGCCTTGGAGAAATTTCGGGAGGGACTCCAGAAGAAGCAGAAAATTGTGGAGATCATACCGGTACTCGAGAAATTGGGGACCAAATTAAGGAGTGTGGAAAGAAGCAGACCCTTCCACGGAGTCAACGTCCTCTCCCGGCACCAGCCCACAGCGACTACCCGTTCCCCAGGGAAGACGTCGGTGGAGCTGAAGCAGCTCAAAAGGAAGCTGGGGGTCTACAAGAAGCTGCAAAAACCCCAAACTCCTTCTTCGGATGCATCCAACTCGGCAACTTCGTCAACGACACGAACAGTCGTCACAGAAACTCCGGGCCCAGGAGAAGAGCCTTTCTCCAAGGAGCCTCGGCCAGCTGTCAGCTCAGGAGTAGGAAGCAACAAATATTGGGATGTACCCTATGACCCAATCAATGAAACCATCTTTGGGTACTCCAAGCAATGCCTGCCTTTCGTGCTCGAGGTCATCTGCAAAGGACGACGCCTCCAAGCACTCGTGGACAGCGCAACATCGCACACTGTATGCGACAAGGCAACCATCGACCGACTTCGAGAAGGGTACAAGCCATCAGCATTTTCTGTAACGATGGTGGATAGCAGCAAGTTACCAGTGTACGGCGAAGTAGTGCTACACCTACAAATCGGTCCACTGCGCTGGAAACCTGCTCTCCCCATCACCAACATAAAAGGGCTTGACCTGATCTTCGGGCGAGACTTCCTCAAGAAATTCAACCCCGAGATCAAATGGGTAAACCGCACCGCAAGCATCTACAACAAAGGAAGGAGAGTCCGGCTACGCAACTGGGACGATACAGGAGATATCCGAGTGGAGACACTCCCCAAATCCGAGAAGGACGTGAAACGAACCGACATCGGGTTCTTGGCGATAGCAACAGAGGTGGAGAATGACGTAGAGAAAGCCTCGGAACCTCCAGAAAAAATCAAGGACTTACAGAAAGGAGTTCCAAGACATTCTTCCCGACGACCTCCCGGACGAACTACCGCCATACCGAACGTACCAACACGAGATCGTGGAGGAACCAGGTTCGCAACCGACCTTTCGAGCACCATATCGGCTAAGCCCCACAGAACTAGCTGACATGAAGAAGTAGATCGAGTATCTCCTTGCCAAAGGACTCATCCGACCCTCCACTTCGCCATACGGTGCCCAAGTACTCTTCACGCCAAAACCGGACGGAAGCCGGCGCATGTGCATCGACTACCGAGCTCTCAACAAGCAGACCATCAAGAACAAATATCCGATACCACGAATCTATGACCTGTTTGACCAGCTTCGGGGAGCTACAGTATTTTCAAAACTAGATCTGCGGTCCGGATACTGGCAGATAAGAATGGCGGACGATTCCGTTCACAAAACTGCTTTCCGAACTCGGTACGGATCGTACGAGTATCTGGTCATGCAGTTCGGACTCACCAACGCACCTGCAACTTTCCAAGCAGAGATGAACCATATCCTATGCCCACTCTTGGATGAATGTGTGGTGGTGTACCTGGACGACATCCTGATCTACTCGCGCGACATGCAACAACACGTCGAGCACCTACGACACGTCTTCGAAATTCGTCGACAAGAACGGTTCTACGTCAAACTATCCAAGAGTGACTTTGCCCTTGAGAAGGTCCAATTCCTCTGACATATTGTAAGCGCTCAAGGACTTCACGTCGACCCCAAGAAAATCGAAGCCGTGCGTACGTGGAAGACACCCGAGAACGTGAAGGAGTTACAGCAGTTCCTTGGCTTTGCTAACTGCTACAACAGGTTCGTGCCACAATACGCGAAGATCGCCAGTGTCACAGGATCGAAGGACTCGAGGAAAGGTTGCACTATCGATCAGTACAAGGCGCTTTTATACTTCCAAAGTACATCAGGTAACCAGGTTGATCTTATCCTAAGGGAATAGACCCTTCTAGAAGATAGAATCACCCTGCGTATAGCCACGCGAGGCTATTGGCTTTAAGGGATTACGGCAGGATTACGCCAGATAGCGCACCAGTAGATCCCAAGCCTGGTCGGTGACATAATTATAATAGCAGGATAAACCAAAGGTTTAATGGAAAATGGAGAATAGGAAATCAAATAAGATGGGATAAAAAGAGAAGTGAAGAGGAAGGAAATAAGAAAAGGGACAAGTGGTGTAACAGGGTCGTACTCTCACAGCAACGCCACTCACGAATCTGCTAAAGAAGAACACGCCCTATAAATGGGAGCTACAACACCAGGAAGCCGTGGAGCAGCTGAAACAAGCACTCACGTCCGCACCTGTACTCATCTTGCCAGACCCCGAACGCGGTTACGTCATCGAAGCTGACGCCAGCGACCAGGCAGTGGGAGCAGTCTTGATGCAAGACTAGGGGAATGGTCTGCAACCAATTGCCTACCTCAGCAAAAAATTACATGGAGCGGAACTCAACTACCCGATACACGACAAGGAGGCCCTTGCTATCATCATCGCCTTCAAAACATGGAGATGTTATCTCGAAGGACGCAAGAGGACAGTCTACACCGATCATTGCAGCCTAAAATATTTGAAGACGCAACCAAGCCTCTCCTGGCAGCAGGTCCGTTTGATTGACTTCCTCGAGACACACTTCCACTACGACATCGTGTACAAGCCCGGCCATAAAAACAAAGCAGACGCGCTTAGCCGGCCTACACACGTTGCTGCCATCCAAGTTGAAGGGATGAATCCACTCCTCAAGGGACTGTTTACACGGGTATACCATCGACCTAGAAATTCCCTTAGCAGAAAAGCAACATCTGCTACAGTGGGACAACGACAACGCGTACCGGAAAGGATCGATGAAGATCTGGGTACCAAATTACCCTCCATTGCGCCAGTTACTACTCAAAGAACACCACGACGTCCTGTACGCGGGACTATTCGGTAGCAACAAGTCGCTCACCGGTATCGCCAAACACTACTACTGGCCCCACATGGCAGATGACGAACAGAAATTCGTCACCTCGTGCACTACATGTCAGCGGATGAAGAGCAGCAAGCAGAAAAAGGCGGGCCTGCTACAGCCTCTTCCTGTCCCAGAACAGCCATGGCAAGTGGTAAGCCTAGACTTCATCACCGGGCTACCAACTACCACGAGCGATCATGACGCGATCCTCGTCGTCATTGACAAGTTCTCCAAAATGGAACACTTCATCACGACACACACCACAGCACGCACCGAGGAGACAGAACAACTCTTTGTTCGCTACATCATCTCACAACATGGCATTCCGACCACACTCATCTCCGACCGAGACCCTATGTTCACCAGTAAATTCTGGAAAGAACTGATGTCTCTACTCGGGACCAAACTCGCCATGTCATCCGCCTACCATCCGCAGACAGATGGACAAACCGAGCGCCTCAGCCAAATTGTGGAGCAACTCCTCCGTGCAGCCTGCAAGGACGACATCTCCAAATGGGACTTGCATCTACCCGTCCTGGAGTTTGCCAACAACAATGCTACTCACGCCGCTACTGGACAGACGCCATTCTTCCACTGTTACGGACGCCACCCACTCACACCTCAACAGCCAACCATACCAGCCACAGTCCAACCCGCTCATCATTTCATCACACCCATGCACAAACTTTGGGATCGGACCCACAAGCGCCTTCTCGACATTCAGCAACAACAGAAGTGCCAAGCCGATCGCCACCGCACAGACCACACCATTACCGTGGGAGACCAAGTACTACTCGATACACGCAATCTTGACAGCAGCCATCTCCCATCCAAACTGCGACCTCGCTTCTGCGGACCTTTTCTCGTTGAAGCACATGACACTCCTGTTACCTTTCGCTTACGCCTGCCAGCTACCTGGAAGATTCACAACACCTTCCATGTCCAACTCTTGAAGCCATACCGCGATCCCAACACGGTCTTCTCTGGACGCCAACCGCCGCCGCCGCCGCCCGTCCTCGTCTATGACGAACCCGAGTACGAGGTCGAGTCCGTGCTTGCTCACCGCCGTCGACGGAATGGCACCGTGGAGCTTCTCATCCGTTGGAAGGGTTATGATCCTTCAGAGGATAGTTGGGTCTCTGAATCCGAGATGGATCATGCTCGTCGTCCTCTTCGCGACTACCTTGTCAAGCAGGGTGTTACGTCTACCACCCAGCTTTGAGGGGGGGAAGTGTGAGAGTACGACCCCGTTCCATTTCTTCCTCCTTTCCATTTCATTCCTCTTTCCATCTTGATCCATTTGGTTTTTATCTCATTCCATTTGGATTCCTATTTGTCCTTTTCCATAAACCTTTGGTTTATCCTGTTATTATCATTATATCACCGACCAGGCTCGGGATGTACTGGTGCGCTATATCTAGCGTAATCCTGCCCTAATCCCTTAAAGCCAATAGCCTCGCGTGGCTATAAGCAGGTTGATTCTATCTTCTAGAAGGGTCTATTCCCTTGGGATACGATAAACCTGGTTACCTGATGTACTTTGGAAGTATAAAGTGCCTTGTACTGATCGATAGTGCAACCTTTCCTCGAGACATTCGATCCTGTGACAGAAAGGGCAACTTGCTCTGATACCATGTCACGAGACTAGGTAGCTAGGAACGGTAGGAAGCCATGAAAATGGCGAGAGGAAAGAGATCGAGAATAGAAGAGCTAGGGATACAAGGAGGGGGGTTGTACCATCTACTGTAGGTTTCAGTAACGCCTACCAAGCCTACAATTATATAACATATATATATAATTTAACAAAAGCTTCCGCCACCAGATCCACCCAGGATTGACTGAAATCGCGAGCCAATCAGAGCCAACATAGTGAGCGAGACTCATGCTTCTGGTTAGGGAGGCGCTCGTGAGGGGCACAGCAGAAACTCCGATATATAAATCCCCCGTTGAATATAAGTTTATAAAAAAAAAGTGATGTGCCTATTGGAAATACATTTTCAAAAATGTGGGTGCGCATATAATGAAATAACGGATATAAACGCACTTGCACTCCATAAGCACAATGAGCCAAATATAGGGATGCGCCTATATCCGGGGGATTACGGTATGTATCCTCATAGATCCTCAATCTGACCACCTAGATCCCAGTAGGGTCAGCCAGGGGGTCCCTGAATCATGAAAATTATTCACTGTCCTACGCTACAGTCTAAGGCACATCCACCTTTCTCCATAGACTGATAAGGATTGGGAGTGATATGAGGAAATGAATCCTGATTGTAGCCAAAACCGGTGGTGCTTCAAGCCCCAGCACTGGGAGAGCTGAGCGCCAGACTCAAGTAGTTGCCTACTTAGCGCCAAGATTGTCACCATTGCTCCCACAAATATACGGTTCCACAGCCGGGCCTAGTGGCGAAACGAGATGCCGGCTGGAGAGGTGGGGGGGGGGGGGGGGGGGGGGTTGAAAAGGGATGGATGGGGACAGAGTGGATGAGAGGGGCGATGGTGAAGGGGTGAGGGGATGGTATGTGGTCTAAGGCGTGGAGCATGGGTGGATGGGTGCTGGTCTACTGAAAAAAGAGACGATCCCCAATCTTGGAGAACAAAGAGTAGGAGGCGGGAGAGGGGGGTGATGGAGATGAGGGAATGGACTCTCGGGTGGAGAGGGGGGAAGGAGAAGGGGAATGGATATGGGGGAATGGATAGGGGGGGATGGAGTGAGGGGAAATTAAGAGAGGAGATGGGAATTGAGTGCAACGGCGGCGAGTCCAGGTTCCCGAGGAGTTCGAGGGCTGTGAGCACTAGGGCAGTAAGTGTGCAGTTGGAAGTGCAAGGATGGTACTGCCCGCCCACCTCCAACCCACATCAAACTCCCCAATCACCCTCTAGCCATCATCTAAACCACATGCTCATTGCCCCATGCTCCCCTGGGCAATGCTTTCCTACCTCACTCCTTCCATCCTGTACCGCCTCTCTCCCTCCCTGTTGTATCACCTCCTGTGGGGGGGGGGGACAGGAAACGGGAGCAGAGGAAAGGTGAGGGACAGGGAGGAGGGCAGGGAACCAGAGCATAGGAATACGTGAGGAACAGGGGGAAGGATAGGAGGGGGGGGCAGAGGGGAGATGTGGCACAAAGGATATTGGGGGATCACATGGCAGATAAGGGGGGAGCATGGAAAATAAGGGGAGAGCATGCCAGATAAGGGGGGAGCATGGAAGATAAGGGGGGAGCAAGGAAGATAAGGGGGGACATGAGAGATAAGGGGGGAGCATGGAAAATAAGGGGAGAGCAGGGAAGATATGGGGAGAGCATGGCAGATAAGGGGGGAGCAAGGTAGATAAGGGGGGAACATGGAAGATAAGGGGAGAGCATGGCAGATAAGGGGGGAACATGGCAGATAAGGGGGGAGCATGGGAGATTAGGGGGGAGCATGGGAGATAAGGGGACAGCATGGGAGATACGGGAAGAGCATGGCAGATAAGGGGATGAACTGACCAGGAATAGAAGAAGTGGGTAGAGGGAATACGGCAGGTGGGGGGGGGATCCTACTTACTCAAGTGGGTGATGCTGATGGCGTCGAGCCAGTAGCCGGGGATTCCGACCAAAGCCGACGCCGAGTCGCGGGCTGGGAAGCATCATCGGTTTCCTCGTCAGCCGCACTGCACCGGCAATTCTAGCCGGGTAACTCCTATGAAATTTGAAGCGCTTAAGTGCGTATATCAAGATGATTGAGTGGAACGACTCGTTCATCGAACTTGTAGCCCCATCGATTATGGTCACCACCTTGGACGGTGATTTTTTTCCCAAAGCCACTCAATGACACGCGCATGCGCCGCGGACCCAGGAGGGTAAACCGCCTATTCTGTACCCCAATGCTCCGTCACACAACTCGGGTTCAGCCCGGCCCGTGCACATCCAGTATGAATGCCGGCAAAGTGATCGCCTGCCATACAGATCTCGAATGACTCCTCTTCCGGTGTCATCGGATTTCTCGCTTTCTTCCGTGCACCACATCGCAGCATAATGTGTGCGATATGGACGCCCAAATGGTCAGCCACATCAACCTCCTTCACTCTGCCAGTTCTCCGGCGTGTGCCCCGAGGGCCCCACCTCCGCCACGATGGTATGAGGGCACTAAGGGGCATTGCATCCCCTACCGCCGCACCGCCGTCACGCTGTTTGTCAATGGAGGATGCTGGTTGCAGCTCCCCAGACCTAGGCGGACATGGCTCTGCAGCTTCGTGGGATGTGCGTCGGTCGGGACGTAGGTTGCAATTTCAACAAATGAAAAGGGTAAGTGTGTTGTTTTAACAAACGCAAAGGTGCAAAAAGGGGGACAACCAGGCAAGATTGATTCACAAGGCAACCCACCTATCAAGCCCGCTGCAGTGTCTGTAGGAGCCCGCCCACTCGCATCCCCTCCTTGAGGCACTTGCGGCAGTTCGACTCCAATCCATGCTTGCACCAAAACGGTCGAGGGCACCGTCGACGACCGAATGCCGTTTAACGTGTGCACATCATATCCCCATAGTGGGCTGATATCCACCTCGATAACCTCAACAGACGTGCCATCACCCAACCCTCCCTCCATAGTGCCACTCGCTACGGCGAGACCTGGAGCACTCTCCCGTGGTTGGCTAACTGTTGCACCTGGCCCGCTTCCATCGACACACCAGACGTGTCGTAGTTCAGGGTACTTATATTTAGCATCCGACTGCTTCATCTCCTTGTAGGGAAAGCCCTTCAAAAGACACTCTAACGAGCTCATCAACCTTCGCCCTCTCCTTTGACCACAAACTAGTCTTAGAGTAACAGATTGAATAGAATGATAGGTACAAGGTAGTTTTGTCTAAGGGATTGTGCTCTCTATAGGACTGCACCTATCTAGCCTATAGCATATCAATATATGTTTGACATACCCCATAGGCTAGATGAGGGGAAGTGCCTGGCAAGAGACACTCAGCTCAGGGTGGCACTACTAGTCCAACCTCTAAGGCAAGGGTCCGAAAACCAGTCAGCAAGAGTACAAACGATACTGAAGCAACCCAGGGCGGCACTACTAGTCCAGCCATTGGAACAAGGGCCACAAGGCCAGTCAAGATAATAGAAGAAGTACTATATAATTAAGGTCCTTGCAAGTGAGCAGCTACAGGAACGAAACCAACTTGTACACAGTGCCGCTGATGATCTTTAGGCGTAAGCGCCTTCGTAAAGATATCAGCTGTGTTGGCACCGGAGGCCATGTGTACTATGCGGGCCAGGCGGCGCTGCTGTAGCTCGTGCAGGAGGAAGTACCGCAGCTGGATATGCTTCGCACTGCCCTCCAGTTGAGGCTCCTAACACAGGAGGATCATGGCCCTGTTGTCAGCGTACAGGACCGGGGCAGAGCTAGGCCGCCCACCTAAGTCAGTGAGCAAGAAAGTCAGCCAACGGAGCTCCTGTGCTGCCATGGCATCGGCGTAGAACCCAGCCTCACAGCTAGACTGGGCAACCGACGATGAGCAAGTGGACCTCCACGAGATGGCACCCAAACCAAGGCTAAAGAAGTAGCCCTGGGAGGACCTGAGCGTCTCAGCGTCGTCTGCCCACGAAGCATCTGTGTACCCAGTAAGGACCACTGGCTTGCGTCCTCCTAGCACTAGCCCCATGCCTGATGTACTTGCTAGATAACGCAAAACCCTCTTAGCGACCGACCAATGCTGCAGTCAGTGTCTGCCTCTGGCCACAAGGCGAGCGAGGATGCTGAGAGGGTATGCGAGATCTGGACGTGTGCAAGTCATCAGGTACACGAGGCAACCCACTAGCTCTGCGTACGGACCACTACGATCTACTGACTCCTCAAAGACTAGAGCCGAGAGCCTGTTGTCTACTTGCAGCGGTGTGGGCTATGGAGAAGAGAACTGAAGACCGAACCTTTGAAGGACCTAGCGCACCAAGTGTGACTGCGTGAGACTGATGGTGCGCGCTGCTCTGTCCCTGGAGATCTGCAGGCCAAGGTAGCGGCGCGGCTCTCCTAGGTCAGTGCAAGTGTGTCTCCTCAGCAGCTCGGCCTTCACAGAGGCCAGTGCGTCCGTGTCTGCTGTGGCGAAGACCAGGTCGTCTACGTAGACAAGGATGTAGAACGGGGTCTGGCCTGAACGAACAAAGAGCGACGGGTCTGCAACAAACGGAAAGAACTGTAGGTCAGCTAACGTAGCACAAAGAGTATCGTGCTAGTCTCGAGGTGCCTGGCGCAGGCCGTAAACGGGGCCCCGGAGGAGCCACTGGGTCCCTGGGGCGAAGGTGCCGGTAAAGCCTAGCGGTTGACTCATGTAGACCTGCTTGTGAAGACTGCCCTGAAGAAACGCTGTCGAGAAGTTGAGAGAGTGCAGTTCATAATCACGCTGTGCTGCTACGTGTAGCAGTGCCTGAAGAGTGGTCATCTTCGGGGTCGGGCCGAAAATATGGAAGAAGTTAACCCCCTCGCACTGACTGAAGCCTCTATCGACGTAGCGCGCCTTGAATACCGTCGGCTCTCCAAGAGGGCACTTCACCTCGAAGAGCCACCGGCCATCGACTACGTTCACCCCAGGTGGGGGAACTACGTTGACGTAGGTGCTGGTGGATCTCCAAGATGCCATCTCTTGCTCCATGGCAGCTATCCACTGAGAGTCCCAGGGTCCCGAGGTCGACTCAACGTAAGTGCGAGGGGTCGGGATGTCAAGGGCATCTGAGACACCCTCAAGGACGAGCAGCATGGAGTAGAGGTGAGGCTCAGCCTCGGACAGGAAAGTAAGCTCGTGCTGCCGGTCATCTAGGACGTCACTGCCAATGGCAGGAGCACCCCCGACAAACGAAGGACATGATGGCGAACTTCGACAACGCCGAGGTTACCCAGCAGCTCTTCGCGGGCATCGCCGCCTTTCAAGAGGAGATGCGAGCCGATCGCGAAGCTTGGCGAAACGAGTTCGAGCGAGTAACTCGACTCGCTGGTGCATAGCACAAAATGACAACGGCGACAACGCAACACTCGCAGCTGTTTCTCGAGGCTTCGAAACCGCGCCCACGTGAGCCGTTTGATCCGAGCGATCAAAATCCCGACGTCCACAGATGGATCGCCGGCATGGAGATCTACTTCGCAGCCGTCGGATGGAGCTCGCCAGTCTGGGACAGTCAACGCGTACAACTCGCGAGGATACTAATGCGAGGGCCGGCACTCGAGTGGATCGGCGGCAACAGTACTTTCATCCACGGCGAAGCCACGTGGCAGCAGTTCCTCACCGACCTGCTGAAATGTTTCGAGCCGATAAAGTTGGGTTTCCTTGCCCGGGAAAAAATTGTTCGCCATCGGCAGTTCGGGAGTGTAGCACATTACACACAACAGATGGAAGAATTTTATAACCGCATTCCCGACCCGACCGAAGGAGAAAAAGCACAGTCATATCTCGCCGGGCTGAAGACCGAAGTCAAACAACAGGTAGCAGCGACAAATTACGCGAGCTACACTGACATCGTATCAGCAGCGGAGCGGTTTGACATGGTCAACGCCGGATCACGACGGGCGCACGTCGGCAGTACGCGACAGGGTGACCGCTCGGCTCACCCCACGTTCACCGACCCAATGGAAAACGGCGAGTTCGACGGGCGGTCACGTCTGAAAAACACCAACTACACGTGTGCTTTTTGCGGACTGTCGGGCCATCGAATCTTCGACTGCAACAAAATGAAAGCCGCACGAGCAGAGTATCGGGCACGCAACAGTGGCGGAAATTCTTCCGCCAATCAGAAGCAAAAAAACGAAATTCGCCAGTGACTGCGGATCTAGCTGGCGAAAAAGAAAAGAACCGAAAGCGGCCGCGGGATTCCGGGAAAACTAACTTCAACGAAGCTGATTCGACGCGAGCAAGAGGAAATGACGGGGGAAAATCTCCACCCCACGACCAGTCTTCTCCGGGAAAAATCGTCGAGAAAAAATCTGACTCCGCGAAAAAAGACTCCGCCGAGACGGGGAAACTCCGAGAAGACCCAAGAAATTATAAGGGTTGGTTAAAGTTATCTTATATTGATGCTTTAATGAA